>JARQOC010000004.1:157237157-157281557 GCA_033576535.1 Allobates femoralis
TGTCACTCTTCATTGAGTATCTCTGTCGCCAAGTGTATGCATCCCCAGCTTCAGAGAGGCTCACCGCGTATTATCGAAAATCATCTGTACTTCTGTTTGCGATGACTTTCGATCTTGCATGTTTAGCCTCTCTGAAGCCTTGGAATGCATACACCCGGAGACAGAGACAATCAATATTGAGGGATACACAGCCATGCGCAGGCACAGGTTAATATAGCGATTGTAATGACGACTTTCAATCTTGCGCTATGAGTTTCTCTGAAGCCGGGGGTGCATACATCAGGAGACAGAAACACTCAATAGTGAGGAACATACAGCCGCACATGTATGTGGCTTAATATAGTGATTGAGATGATGATGTTATAGAAAGAATGTTATCACACCCACAGGGGTGGAACAACATGCTATGTGGCCTGACTAGTCCGGGGAACTAATGCCTCCTCGACTAGTCACTGCCATCATCAACATATCATAAAAGATCTTTATAAATACTTTTTTTTAAAGATCTCTTTATGGATGCTGGGACTATCCGGCAGGGATATCAGATATGCACCCAGAACTGCTCGTGGTTCCGTGTGCACAGGGGACCTGGCAGGTTCCCTTTAAAAACTTTAATACTGATGACAGATACAACCATTGTTTCCCTTTTTAAGCTGTCCAGTTGTTCAGTGTTAATAATAGTTACTGTATATACTCGCGTATAAGCCGAGTCTTTCAGCCCAAAAATTGGGCTGAAAAGTTCCCCCCTCGGCTTATACGTGAGTCACTACACGGGCGCCCCCCCCCCCCAGAGGTATACAGGCCCCCATCAGTATCCAGGGCCCCCCCATGCTCTGGTAACCTGTAAAGGAAGATGATTATACTTATCACTGTCCCGCTGCCGTCCCCGCTCTGCATCGCGCTCCTCCATCTTCATTCTCCGTCTTCCGGCTTCCTGTGTTCGGCGCCGACAATGACGTAATTGTCGGCGCAGAACACAGGAAGCCGGAAGACGGAGAATGAAGATGGAGGAGCTCGATGCAGAGCCGGGACGGCAGCGGGACAGTGATAAGTATAATCATCTTCCTTTACAGGTTACCGGAGCATCGGGGGGCCCTGGATACTGATGGGGGGCCTGTATACCTCGGGCTGCTGCTGTATAACTGTGGGGCTGCTGCTGTATAACTGTGGGGCTGCTGCTGTATAACTGTGGGGCTGCTGCTGTATATAACCGTGGGGCTGCTGCTGTATAACCCTGGGGCTGCTGCTGTATAACCCTGGGGCTGCTGCTGTATATACCCCTGGGGCTGCTGCTCCTGTATATAACCCTGGGGCTGCTGCTGTATAACCCTGGGGCTGCTGCTGTATAACCCTGGGGCTGCTGCTGTATATACCCCTGGGGCTGCTGCTGCTGTATATAACCCTGGGGCTGCTGCTGTATATACCCCTGGGGCTGCTGCTGCTGTATATAACCCTGGGGCTGCTGCTGTATAACCCTGGGGCTGCTGCTGTATAACCCTGGGGCTGTTGCTGTATATACCCCTGGGGCTGCTGCTGCTGTATATAACCCTGGGGCTGCTGCTGTATATACCCCTGGGAAGGCTGCTGTAACACTGCTGGGGCCTGTATATACCACTGGGGAGGCTGCTGTATACCACACTGCTGGGGGCTGTATACTACCACTGGGGAGGGCTTTATACCATCGGGGGGGCCTGTATACCACACTGCTGGGGGCTGTATACCTGTCCTGGGGTCCACCCTCGGCTTATACACGAGTCAATAGGTTTTCCCAGATTTTGGGGGCAAAAGTAGGAGGGTCGGCTTATACACGGGTCGGCTTATACACGAGTATATACGGTATATGAAAGTTGTAATATATGAATTGAATAATTACCTACTTTTTGAATTGAGCAAAAAAGATTTGCTGGATTTTGATCCAGCAACCATGTCAGTAGTTCATGGATCTTGGGCCAAAGCTGTAGAAACCTCCTCACTGAGTAGTAAGCCTGGCATAGCATCACAAAGCAATGATGCCATTGCACCAGGCCTAATAATCAGTAGAGGCACCGCGAATGTCACCATGTTGGTGTAGTTTCTCACGGCTCCTAATCCAGTGACCACAGACTACAAATGTGGCTACTGGACCAGGGTCTGCAAATCATCTTGCTCAACTCAACCTTTTTTTTCTTTTACAGGGGCATAAAACACAATATTACTTGGAACACCCAGTCTCTTGGATTTACATCAACAAGTTTCCCATCAACTCCTCCAATTTTGACATGCAGTAAGCCTACCGAAAAAAAATTGGATGTGGCACATAATATTACAAAAAGGTCACATACTGATTTTTGGGAAGAGCCACAGTCCTATACTGAAGTATTAGAGGCTGTATGCAATGACACAATCCCAGGCTTGCCAGGTGTCTCCAACTTCACAGTGTTTCTGTATTGTAATGTGTATAATGCCACAGGATACTCTGTAGACACATTATATGATCTACAGGCCGCCTGCTCCGATGCAGCTTGGTACCTGACATCCATGGAAGAAGATTCATTTTGGGTATGGGTGTGTAGGGAATATTTCCCTATTGAATTTAATATCACTGTTTGCAAAAACACATCATTTCCAATACACAACCAAGAATCGCCACTAATGACTGACTTATGTACTAATGTGTACAATAGCTCCGAGTCGACAAGGGAGTTGAGGAACAACATCCGGTGTTCAGACATGTGGCAGGGAGTAACCATGAACCCCAAGGCATTGAAAACATGTCTATTTGAAAATAAAACAATCATAATGGAAAAACTGTGCAGTAATGACTCATTGTCCGGTATGTCGGAAGACAGTAAAACATGGGTGTCCGGACTGTGTAATAGACACCACATGGTAAAATCAAATACAGTAAATTTAACTACTTGCAATTATAAGGCATGGGACAGCAACACTTTCAGCAATGTAACTTTGGTGGAAGAATGTAAAGGAGTAAATATTCAAGAGTTTATGGATCTTGTGTGCCGAAACGCTACTCTGTATTTCACCCTTAAACCATTTCATCCCTGGATTGTGGATCAGTGTTGGAAAAACATTTCATTAGATGGCAAATGTTTCCTTCAAAGACTTGCAGATGTTCTCCCAGTGTCCTCAAGCTTTGATTCCTCACAACTATGCAAAAATCCCATCTCCTACATCCTAGGCCTGGTTTCTCAGCTGTCCCAATGTGACAGTGAATCCTATGGCTGGGCATCAAATGTGCAGTATCTCCTAAAAGTGCTGGATTTTCTCTTCTCGCTCTCAGACTCGGATCAGATAGGTAAGGATGCAAGGGATAGACTTGGAGAGGCCATTCTCCTCTCTAGCCTGCTGGATAATAGCTCTTTCTGGACTTCTTTCAAGATGAACTCCTCAATGAGCATCCTGCAAACCATCGAATTCTATCTAGAAAACGAGAACAGTTTGTCTGACAAAGAAGATCTCCTGAGTTGCTTTAGCGTAAGTTATCTTTTCATGTACTTAACTGCGTCCAAATATTACATTTATTCATTAATTATAATATAGGGATGAGCGAGTACCGCACTATTCGGACTCGCTATACTCGCAACGAGTAGGTCCCAGTACTCGATACTCGTTGCGAGTATAGCGAGTCCGATTACTTTCGCAGTGTATCTATAGATACACTGCGAACGTACCCTAAAAGTGAATAAAAGTTGTTAAAAATAATAAAATTACATACTCACCTGTCCGACGCCTGCAACGGGACCGTCCCAGAAGACCTGCGATCACCGGACAAGGACCTGTGACTACCAGCCAATCAGATGGCCTGTAGCAATCTGGCCAATCAGATGGCGACACGTCACAACCACGTGATCGCTAGCGGCCACCTAATTGGCCAGATTGCAAGGTCCTAGTGTACTGCCAGGACCTTGCAATCTGTCCAATCAGGTGGCCGCTAGCGATCACGTGGTTGTGACGTGTCACCATCTGATTGGCCAGATTGCTACTAGCCATCTGATTGGCTGGAAGTCACAGGTCCTTGTCCGATGATTGCAGGTCTTCTGGGACTGTCCCGGTGCAGGCGTTGGACAGGTGAGTATGTAATTTTATTATTTTCAACTACTTTTATTCACTTTTAGGGTACTTTCGCAGTGTATCTATAGATACACTGAGAAAGTAATCGGACTACTCACTACTCCCGAGTACTCATAAGATACTCGCAGAGTAGCGAGTACCCGAATACCGCTACTATTCGGCGAGTTCCGAATAGTAGCGAGTATACTCGCTCATCCCTATGATAATACCATACTTGTGCTGTTTTCTCAGACAATTGATTTCTTACATAATTGCTGCTTATCTATAAAATATTATTTTATCATTATAATTATTATAAGAATTTAAGTCACTAAGGAAACATATGAAGCTTGCAACACATTAGAGATGGTGCCTATATTTTTAGTGGCTTGCAGAATGTGAATTGTTGGTAACATCTCCACTACTTCTGTTCCATATGCTTAGTAAATAATTGTACTTACATTTTTTGTCCAAAAAGCTTATTCAATTTTAGGGAATCTGTCAACAGCTTTTTTCTATGTAATATGAAGACATGCAGTTGGAGTTAACACCAAGATTTCAGTGAGGCATCTCTTATCAAATTGTGTGTTGTTGTTTAAATGCAATGTTTGTTTTAGTTTCAGGAGATTATCATTGCAGAACAAATCAGGTAGAGGTCAACTTGTTCAGCACACCCTCTTCTCTGATTAGCAGCTCAGTGTCTATAGATGTTTACATACAGAGCCTGGTGTGGGCAAGGTCATATTTCTCAGCTCTGCTAATGTAGCGCCCAGGCTTTGGGGTACTCGGGTGTCAGGCGGCAAGGGTTAACTCTCCGGTTGTCACGGGGGATGGCGGCTGTACCTGACTCCGTGTCCTGGGGTATCTTTTGAAAAGGGGGGGTTTATATACAAGGGATTATTTACAGTTTGTTGTCGTGATGCCACCTGCAGTTCCTGGTGAAGTAGCACCAGCGCCGCCACAGTCCGCCGGAGGTCGGTGGTATTGCGGCTGAGAAGGTGTAGTCCTCCGCAGGCAGGACTGGACCTCCGGGGCAGCAATCCTGTGAAAGAATAAGTTCAGCAAAGAAAGATGCAGCAGAGTCGAGTTCACTTCACTCCGGGTACTTTACTGGAAACTTTAGCGGCATTGGTTACAGTTCTCAGTTCAGCAAGATGTTATAACGACAAGTAGCTAACGGGTGGCTGCAAGCGGATCCCAGGTGGTAGGATGGAACCATTGGTGTGTGCCTTTTCTCCCGTCCATTCCTTCCTGCTTCCCAGTAATTTGTATGAAGTCTGATCCCATAAAGCGAACCTGACCTCCTGCTGTCTCTCTCTCTCTTTTCGCTGCCGTTGGGTTACTCTCTGCTGGCCGATCGCCGAACCATCAAGCGGTGCCTGGTACCCTCTTTTGGTCGCTTAAGCGCCTGGGAGTAGTATATATATATACTCCTCAGGTCTTAGGATTTTCTGTGGTCCTTGGAGGATCCCACAGGTGCAGGCTCCGGTGCCCGGTGAGCTGACTGGGCTGAACCCCCCCAAGTTCCTCTTCCCTTCAAGCTGTCTGCGCCTGGGATCTGTTCTTTCTCCCACTCTCCTGGTCCCTCAGCTGAGAGACCCTCTCCTCGTTCCTAACTTTCCATTCTGCTGAAAGACCTCCTTTCTCCCTCTGGAAGTGGTTTTCTTCCCAAGAATATTGGGTCTATTTACAGTAGGAGGATGTTTAACCAATCATTGTAGTTTATTTTGGTGCTCCTATCAGGAGCCGTTGTTACACTGGCAGTGTCTGGGGAACCCTTGGTGGCAGATGATGATTGGCTGCTTGGTTTAGGCGCCAAGTAGTTGAGGTTATTTAAAGGAGAGATTCCTGTTAGGTCCATCAGACTGTGACAGGACGTCAAAATCCCACCCTCCCTTCCCGAAGGCTGTTGTTGTTTATATACAAATAAATAAAATTAAAAAAAAATGAGATATCAACGACAGTAGGGATTCTGGTTACACATTTTGTATGATGATATCCACTTTGTTAATGTATTTTCGTACTGTTTCTTTAAAAAAAAATAAAAAATTAATTTTTTGAGTGGTTGGACGACCTGTTCCTTTTCTCCTTTTTCACTCCTACCTTGTCATGTGTGATTGTATTAGAGGGGTAAAATCGCCCAATGTTTGTTGGGCTGATTTTGGCTCTTTGGTTGATAATATAATGATATGGAAGTGTATGGTTATTTATGGACAGTTCTTTGAACCGAGATTTTAAATTATTTATTAACGGAATTGTGAATAAAAGTTTTTGATATACCTTAACCCCTTCCCAACTTATGACGTTTTACAACGTCATGGGCCAGTAAGGTGGTTTGATGTGAGCCCCAGCGTGGAGCTCACATCAAACACCCGATATCTCATCTGATCTCATCAGCTGAGATGTTGGTAACAGCACCGATCAGATCCGGGATCCAATCGGCGCTGATAACCCCTTGGATCCCGCTGTCAATCACTGACAGCGGGATCCAAGGCGGCCACGGCAGGGAAAGCACTGTTCCCCGCCTGCTCCGGAGATCCCGCGATAATATTGCGGGATCTCTGGTGCTCACGTGACAGCCCGGGGTCCTGGCTAGGCCCCTGAAGCTGTCAGAGAGCACCTCCGGGTTGTGGTTGGCAGGTGCTGCCAACCACAGCCCATCCACAATTCTGGGAGATACTGATAAGCTGCAGCTCATCGGTATCTCCCAGAAGCGATCAGCCTATGCAGCAGGGTGCCTCTCTATGGGGCAGTGTAAAAATAAGAATTAATAAAAAAAAAAGTTTTTAAAAACCTGTAAAAAAAATATATATATATAAAAGTTCAAATCACCCCCTTTTTCCCCCATATCATAAGAAACATTAGCTCATTAACGCAAAAAAATGAGCTGTCACACAGCCCCAGATCCCGAAAAATGAGAACGCTACGGGTTGCACAACATGGCGCAAAAAGTCTGTTTTTTTTTTTCTTCATACTTCTGAATTTTTTTTCACCACCTAGATACCAGTAAAGCTATACATGTTGGGTGTCTACAAACTCGTACCGACCCGAGGCATCACCCAGTCATGTCTGTTTTACCATATAGTGAACGTGGCGACTAAAATACCCAAAAAACAAACATGTTATTGCCCTTTTTTTGCAATTTCACTACATTTACAATTTCTTTGCAATTTCTCTGTACACTATATGGTAAAATAAATTATTGCATATGAAAGCACAACTCGTCCCGCAAAAAAACAAGCGATCATATGTCTATATTGATGGAAAAATAAAAAAGTTATGGCTCTTGGAAGCAGGGGAGCAAAAAACGAAAATGAAAAATGAAAAATTCCAAGGTCATGAAGGGGTAAATAAAGCCACACGGCCAATTTTATCCATCACATCTGTTGTCATTAGTCAATTTTGTTTTATTAATAAGGATGTATTGTGGGTTTTGTGTTGCCATGACACTGAGTCCAGAAGCCTTATCATGGGCACATACGCTGAGAAGTAGAGGAATGACACTGGGTCCAGAAGCCTTATCATGGGCACATACGCTGAGAAGTAGAGGAATGACACTGGGTACAGAAGCCTTATCATGGGCACATACGCTGAGAGGAAGAGGAATGACACTGAGTCCAGAAGCCTTATCATGTGCACATATGCTGAGAGGAAGAGGAATGACACTGAGTCCAGAAGTCTTATGATGGGCACATACGCTGAGAGGAAGAGGAATGACACTTCAGTCTAGAAGCCTTATCATGGGCACATACGCTGAGAAGTAGAGGAATGACACTGGGTACAGAAGCCTTATCATGGGCACATACGCTGAGAAGTAGAGGAATGACACTGGGTACAGAAGCCTTATCATGGGCACATACGCTGAGAGGAAGAGGAATGACACTGCGTACAGAAGCCTTATCATGGGCATATACGCTGAGAGGAAGAGGAATGACACTGGGTACAGAAGCCTTATCATGGGCACATACGCTGAGAGGAAGAGGAATGACACTGAGTCCAGAAGCCTTATCATGGGCACATACGCTGAGAGGAAGAGGAATGACACTGAGTCTAGAAGCCTTATCATGGGCACATACGCTGAGAGGAAGAGGAATGACACTGAGTCTAGAAGCCTTATCATGGGCACATACGCTGAGAGGAAGAGGAATGACACTGGGTACAGAAGCCTTATCATGTGCAGATACGCTGAGAGGAAGAGGAATGACATTGGGTACAGAAGCCTTATCATGGGCATGTGTGCTGAGAGGAAGAGGAATGACACTGGGTACAGAAGCCTTATCATGGGCACATACGCTGAGAGGAAGAGGAATGACACTGGGTACAGAAGCCTTATGATGGGCATATATGCTGAGAGGAAGAGGAATGACACTGGGTACAGAAGCCTTATCATGGGCACATACGCTGAGAAGTAGAGGAATGACACTGGGTACAGAAGCCTTATCATGTGCACATACGCTGAGAAGTAGAGGAATGACACTGGGTACAGAAGCCTTATCATGTGCACATACGCTGAGAAGTAGAGGAATGACATTGGGTACAGAAGCCTTATCATGGGCACATACGCTGAGAGGAAGAGGAATGACACTGAGTCCAGAAGCCTTATCATGTGCACATAAGCTGAGAGGAAAGGAGTGACATTGGGTACAGAAGCCTTATCATGTGCACATACCCTGAGAGGAAGAGGAATGACACTGGGTACAGAAGCCTTATCATGTGCACATACCCTGAGAGGAAGAGGAATGACACTGGGTACAGAAGCCTTATCATGTGCACATACGCTGAGAAGTAGAGGAATGACACTGGGTACAGAAGCCTTATCATGGGCACATACGCTGAGAGGAAGAGGAATGACACTGAGTCCAGAAGCCTTATCATGGGCACATACGCTGAGAGGAAGAGGAATGACACTGAGTCTAGAAGCCTTATCATGGGCACATATGCTGAGAGGAAGAGGAATGACACTGGGTACAGAAGCCTTATCATGTGCACATACGCTGAGAAGAAGAGGAATGACACTGGGTACAGAAGCCTTATCATGGGCATATATGCTGAGAGGAAGAGGAATGACACTGGGTACAGAAGCCTTATCATGGGCATATATGCTGAGAGGAAGAGGAATGACACTGGGTACAGAAGCTTTATCATGTGCACATACGCTGAGAGGAAAAGGAATGACACTGGGTCCAGAAGCCTTATCATGTGCACATACGCTGAGAAGTAGAGGAATGACACTGGGTACAGAAGCCTTATCATGTGCACATACGCTGAGAGGAAGAGGAATGACACTGGGTCCAGAAGCCTTATCATGTGCACATACGCTGAGAGGAAGAGGAATGACACTGAGTCCAGAAGCCTTATCATGGGCACATACGCTGAGAGGAAGAGGAATGACACTGGGTACAGAAGCCTTATCATGTGCACATACGCTGAGAGGAAAAGGAATGACACTGGGTCCAGAAGCCTTATCATGTGCACATACGCTGAGAAGTAGAGGAATGACACTGGGTACAGAAGCCTTATCATGTGCACATACGCTGAGAGGAAGAGGAATGACACTGAGTCCAGAAGCCTTATCATGGGCACATACACTGAGAGGAAGAGGAATGACACTGGGTACAGAAGCCTTATCATGTGCACATACGCTGAGAGGAAAAGGAATGACATTGGGTACAGAAGCCTTATCATGTGCACATACGCTGAGAGGAAGAGGAATGACACTGGGTACAGAAGCCTTATCATGTGCACATACGCTGAGAGGAAGAGGAATGACACTGGGTACAGAAGCCTTATCATGTGCACATACGCTGAGAGGAAAAGGAATGACACTGGGTTCAGAAGCCTTATCATGTGCACATACGCTGAGAGGAAGAGGAATGACATTGGGTACAGAAGCCTTATCATGGGCACATACCCTGAGAGGAAGAGGAATGACACTGGGTACAGAAGCCTTATCATGTGCACATACGCTGAGAGGAAGAGGAATGACACTGAGTCCAGAAGCCTTATCATGGGCACATACGCTGAGAAGAAGAGGAATGACACTGGGTACAGAAGCCTTATCATGTGCACATACGCTGAGAGGAAAAGGAATGACATTGGGTACAGAAGCCTTATCATGTGCACATACGCTGAGAAGTAGAGGAATGACACTGGGTCCAGAAGCCTTATCATGGGCATATATGCTGAGAGGAAGAGGAATGACACTGGGTACAGAAGCCTTATCATGGGCACATACGCTGAGAGGAAAAGGAATGACATTGGGTACAGAAGCCTTATCATGTGCACATACGCTGAGAAGTAGAGGAATGACATTGGGTACAGAAGCCTTATCATGTGCACATACGCTGAGAAGTAGAGGAATGACATTGGGTACAGAAGCCTTATCATGTGCACATACGCTGAGAAGTAGAGGAATGACACTGGGTACAGAAGCCTTATCATGTGCACATACGCTGAGAGGAAGAGGAATGACATTGGGTACAGAAGCCTTATCATGGGCATACATGCTGAGAGGAAGAGGAATGACACTGAGACCAGAAGCCTTATCATGGGCACATAC
Source organism: Allobates femoralis (assembly GCA_033576535.1). Classification (NCBI taxonomy): domain Eukaryota; kingdom Metazoa; phylum Chordata; class Amphibia; order Anura; family Aromobatidae; genus Allobates; species Allobates femoralis. Next base: position 157,247,764 of record JARQOC010000004.1, read on the forward strand.
GCTAAGAGGAATGACACTGAATCTAGAAGCCTTATCATGGGCACATACCCTGAGAGGAAGAGGAATGACACTGAGTCCAGAAGCCTTATCATGGGCACATACGTTGAGAGGAAGAGGAATGACACTGAATCTAGAAGCCTTATCATGGGCATGTGTGCTGAGAGGAAGAGGAATGATACTGGGTTCAGAAGTCTTATGATGGGCACATACGCTGAGAGGAAGAGGAATGACACTGGGTACAGAAGTCTTATCATGTGCACTTACGCTGAGAGGAAGAGGAATGACATTGGGTACAGAAGCCTTATCATGTGCACATACGCTGAGAGGAAAAGGAATGACATTGGGTACAGAAGCCTTATCATGTGCACATACGCTGAGAGGAAAAGGAATGACATTGGGTACAGAAGTCTTATCATGTGCACATACGCTGAGAGGAAAAGGAATGACATTGGGTACAGAAGCCTTATCATGTGCACATACGCTGAGAGGAAGAGGAATGACACTGAGTCCAGAAGCCTTATCATGTGCACATACCCTGAGAGGAAGAAGAATGACACTGAGTCCAGAAGTCTTATCATGTGCACATACGCTGAGAGGAAGAGGAATGACACTGAAGTCTTATCATGGGCATGTGTGCTGTGTTCTGCAGAGAACACTCGCATCCCTAAAGAGAAGGACATGCTGTGTCTACAACGCAGTATATCCTGATCGTTGGCACATAGCCTGATTGTGTCAGAATCACTGCACCCAGTAAAGTAAGAGATACATTATTGGATTCAGAGTCTCTTTGCCATCATGCTGCTCTCAGGTGAGGTAGCAAAAAGCTGCTGACAGAATCCCTTTAAGGGGAGTGTTTAAATAGGACACCTCCTTTGACATAAAGATTTTTTAAAATATTTTTATAATGAGATCTCAAAATTTGGACAATGATTATTAGTTTTTTTTTTCTGACATCATTTACTTAATTTCACACCAAGCAATTAATAATTAAGTTGCACCTTGGAGACACTTTAAAAGGAAGTATGTGACTGTAGAGTATGTTAATGTATTTATTTTTGCTTGACAGCCTGTATTATGGGATCTCATCCAGAAGGAGGAAAATGCTACTGCTTTTGAAATCCTCCTGCAGGTATTGTACTTATATTCGTATGCTTTTTAAAGTGTCATTTTATTTATAGAGGACTTGTAAAAAGTTGAGTGACATACCTAATTAAATTCCCTGATCTCACCTAACTCTGCCACTCTTTTCCATTTTGTACAGCATTCCAGTACAGTAATATTTCATTTTTCTTCTGGAGTGCATTATGTGAAATCTCTGCTTTCAGCTAAACTGGGGGTTTCTTCTGAGTCTTCTCTGTGGGCCTGAGAACGCATGCTTTTACCCTACTATCCAAGATATTGCCAATCACATCTCGGCTGCTGATGTAGCAATCTCAGATGCTGCCAAACTGTGACTAGTAGGATCTGGGAAGGAGGTGTGAAAGCTCACTCTCCCAGAGAAGATGGCGAAGAAACACACAGTTGAAGGACAAGCAGAGATTTCATGTAGTGTGCTTCAAAAGAAACAAATGTGAATATCTACAAATGTACTGAAAAGAGCTGCAGAATCAGGGGAGCTAGGGATTTTTTTTAGAATTTGCTACTTTTTTGGAACAAATAACAGGTTCTCTTTAAGTATACTTTTACAAATGTGGTGGTATAGATACATATTTCCTATATATTTTATATATTCCAGATATCCAAGTAAGGTTGTGTTCACATTTGTGTTTTGGTTTCTGCTTTTACTAGCTGGTTATTATTATTATTTCAAGATCTATTGATTAACATGAACTTTAAAATTAACTTTGTATGAAAACCCCCTTTCAATATGATAAAATCTTCAAACGTGAACATAGCTAATAGTATGGCAACATCAAATTCTGTGTTTGTTATTTAGATAGTTTTTATGCTATATTGAATATTCAAATGTTTGCCAGTACTTAGGAACAAAAAATTACTAAATTAATGACAGCCTCTTGATTAGACAGTACACACAGGTTCACTTAATTTGATATGGACGTATAGAGTTTAGCAACACATTGAGTCATGTAGAGCTATCTAGGGTCACGCAAGATCAATCTTCCTACAGAGCGTTCATGCATCAAGTTGCCATGGCTCAAGATCGAGCTGCAGTCAGATAAATATAATAAAGCCATACAATGCTCCACTACAAACACATGCTCCTCTAGAGGCAATACATACTGCATCCAATATAGCATGCCACATACATGTACAAGAAAGTTCCTGTGCATTGCAATCAGTGCACTATGCTTTCGAAATGCTAGATATTTGCAAACTACTAATTACGTGACACTGGTGATGGATTTACTAGCAAGCCATTGGATAAGCACTCTAAGTTCTCTAGCAATAGGCCCTTATGCTAAGATACTCTGTTGTTTAAAGTGAACCTGTCAGAATGTTTTAGCCCCCTATCCTACCACTACCTGTCCCTGCACTTTCCTAGCTCATCCCTAACCATCCCTGTCTGACCTAAAATTGCTCTATAAAGCTTTAGAAGAACCATTTAATAACTTACATATTCCTATGATAATGAGGGCTCCAGTCTATGGCGTAGACTGATATGGGTGGTCTCCGGGTCTCTATTCTACCCCCTCACTGGCTCTTATCATGCCTCGCTGGGTGTCATCATTCTATTTTTTCTTGCTCCCTGTTTTGAAATTCCTGTCTCTTCCTCATAGTATGAGGCAGAGCCGGACGTCACTTCCGGTCCGGTGCATTTTGCGAATCATCAGGTGTACGGGCTGGCCTCAATATGCGCACTGTGCGTGCGCCGGGGCTGGACCATACAGCCGACACACCCACACACTGCGCAGGACCGGAACTGACGTTCTGGCTCCGCATCATACTATGAGGAGGAAGTGGGAATTTCAAACCAGGGGGCAAGAAGAGAAGGAACGATGACGCCCAGCAGGGCATGATAAGAGCCTGCGAGTGTGGGATAATGGAGACCCGTAGACCGCCCATATCAGTGTATGCTGTAGCCTGGAGCCATCATTATCATAGGAATATGTAAGTTATGAAATTGTTTTTCTAATGTTTTGTAGAGCAGTTTTAGCTCATCGAAGGATGGTTAGGGATATGCTAGGAAGGTGCAGGAACAGTAGTGGTAGGTACAGGCTAAAACAACATGATAGGTTCCCTTCAAGGGACTATTGTCATGCTGTAAATCAATGCAGATTAGAGTACAACCATGTACACATAAGGTTAAAAATTGACAAAAATTGGTAAAAATAAACAATATGCTGTACCAATTGCTTTCCTGGCATACTGCTTTTGATTTCTTATTGGAACGGCATATTTTTATGGCAGGAATATCTGCAAATGCCTAGAGAAGGTTTCCAGAAAGTCCTGCTTTCAGCTGAGAATGATGCAGTAGAACGTTTTATCTCATTGATGCACCGATCATGGCCACGAATTCGGGTGAGAAAACATTGTGAATTTAGTTTTATGTTTCATTCATTTTGGCAAGAATGATAAGGAGTTTTGCAAACTACTTTTGCCACTTTGGTAAACCATGACTTTGACTTTCTTCGTAAACAGTTGTGTTAATAACATTTTAGCAAAGACGTCATGACTTACTGATTACATCAAGACATGAACACACAGAAGACTATGCCTTTGGTCACCGTTTATTTGTCTTGGTTAACTTTGAATAATTAAAGCCCAGCTATTTGGCACCGAGGGTGGGCATGAATTCAAGTGGCATATTTATTTGGGATTATCTGATTATTGTGATAATTTCAGACACTAGATACATAGAGATTACAGAGGTATGAGTACGGTATATGGATGAGTGAAAAAAACTATTCTAGAATAAATAATCTACAGTTTCCTGATATTCTGTTCGTGACTTCTTTGGAATTGTCATAAATCAACTAAAGGTCCTGCAAAATCTCACAATACATTAGAAAATGCCAATCTGGCATCTAAATAGCCATAGCCATATTACACTTTCAGAAGTTTAACATTAGTTATAGCTGGTTTTGTGTAAAAACTGATTGTAGAGGTGTTAGACACTTTATATACAGTTTATAATTATTATTTATGGGACAGATGTATTTTCTCTTCTCTGCAGATGACTCGTCCTGATGAAAGGGATTTAGAGACCTTAACGTCAATGGTGATTCAGAAGTTTCCACTCTTGACACCTCAGATATTTGTGGACCTTTCTCAGTTCATACCTTTCATGTCCATATCTGACATTGTGAACTTCCCAATATCTCTTTTGATGAACCAGAGTGTGTAAGTAAAATCATTTTTTCGCACTGCCTAGTGAAATTAGGAAACTGAAAAATGCATAATATGAATGGCCAATTAAAATTGACTCACTTCTTTCGGTGTATATTAGATTTGATTAAAGATCCATTCATGCTGAGCAATTATCAATTTGTTTTGCTGGAAGTGATCAATCAAAATTTTGCTGATTGCAATATTTTTCACAGCATTGCTCCATTGCAGACCACGACTACCACTTTATCTGTGGAATGAAGTCTTTTTTGTGTAAAGGAGCCATGGGCTTAACCACAACAAGTCCAGGGGTTGTAACCGCACCAAAGCCCTGGAGCCTAGAGGGCCCCAAAAGTCCCTTTAGCCTATCGAAAAAGACTATTGCTCATGAGCGTACCCAGCGTGGGGCGGGGGCAGCTGAAACATTGGACCTTCTACTGCAGCGCCCGCGCCGAGGTGTCTCCCTGCCAGCCAGCCACCGCCACATATTCTGGCCACCCACAGTGTGCGCCGGATCTTCTCTGCTTCTGTAGTCAGCTGAGCTGACAGCGGGAGCAGAGTATGAGCAGCGCTGGCTCCGGCAGTCCATAGTACAGGTGTCAGACTCAGATGCCTGTACTATGGAAGCTGGGCTCTCTGCCGCCCTGGTTCCAGGCAATTCCGGGACAGGGGAATGTCAGTCACGTGATCACAACACCTGATCACGCTACTGACGTCACTCGGCAGAGGCAGCGCGGCAAAAGGCTGGATGTGAAGATCTGGCTGGAAGGTTAACATAATTAGGGGAAGAGGCACAGCATGGAGGGAGAGGGGTAGTAATGTGAGCAGGAAACTGGGGGGGGGGGATGTGAGCAGAAAACGGGGGGGGGGAGGTGGAGCAGGAAACCAAAGGGGGGATCTGTCCCTGTCACCTCTGAATGACCATGAACGACCATAGCTTGCCCCCCCTAGTTTTGATCCTGGGTATGCCCATGCTATTGCTATTAAAGATTTGCAATAATTGAGAGCCCTGTTAAATCTTTTGCATCGGGGACCATGAGCTTCAAGTTACACCACTGAAAGAAGCCATACTGAACAGATCTCTCTTTCATTCAGTGTAACACAACTGCAACATACTGCAATAAAATCAGCTTTGTAGGATTTATGCTGTATTGAAACGTGATCATATTGTTCTAGATTTAGATGCAATAAATATCCACAGTGAAGAAATGAAGGTTGCTCAGAAGCGCGCCTTTGCTAAACATTTCCTGCAAACTGACATGTTTGGTGATGTCCCATCATGGCCACCACACTTTCTGAGATCTATACAACCACTTCTCCCATACCTGCCGTTTTGCCACTTTGTACAACTCAGCGCCAATCAGGTTTGTGCTTCTTCATAATATTATACTCATGTATAACTTATAGTATAATTCATCCCTACTATGGGGTGTTATGGAATAAAGTCACAAATTATGAGGTGTAAAGGAGAGAGCAGGATGGACAGATCACACACAATTATACTTTAGTAAGTGGTTTTCTACAAGTCCTATCAGACTCAGGACGGATCACTGTATAAACATGCTCATGGCTATCCAATATTTATAGGGATGGGCAACGTGCCCTATTAATTGTCATCTGACTGTGATTATAATGTGATAGAAGTCATGACAGCACATTGACTAATGCATTATACATAGGATTATTGTGTTAGGGAAGTGTACAATTGGTGAATTAGAGACGCTATCTAGGCACTGACAGTTGTACTAATCATTTCTTTTGTGCCCTTAGATTAAATTGCTGGCAGATGGCTGGAAAGATGTGAACCTGGGGATGATACAGGGCCGTTATGTGGCACAAAGTCTCATGAACACAAGCCAAGATATAGACAAAGTACAGAGGTATGATGTCTTTATCTACAGTATATACCACATGCTACATATCTGGAGATATATGTCCTTTGTTTTCTCAGCTGTTGGAACCATTCAAAGTTCCTATACAAAAGAAGAGTCATCAGGGAACGTGACGTCAGAAAATCACCTATTGTTTAAAACAGATTTTTGTGTAAAGCTTGTTTTTTTCTAATTGACATTTTTCTCGTACCACATTCTTTATTCAATAAACAAAATTAGCAATTTTGCAACTTTCACAGTCACCACTGGGAATATTTTGGACTCGTACTTCCTGTCCTTCCAGATAGAGTTTTCAGCAGGCTCCTTATCATCAGAGGCAGGATTACGAGGACCAGTAACACCTCTATACACAGCTGATAACACAGGATATGATACAACTGACCCTGGTCCCTCATCTTCATAATTAACTTTACACATATTCATTTATTTTATTAATTATCATCCTTCAGCTTGATCTCGAGCCATGGCAACTTGATGGACAAACACTTTGTAGGAAGATCGATCTTGCGCGAGCCCAGATAGGTCCATCAGAGTTTTCTCTGCCGCTATCTTGACAGAATGAAGCCATTAATTTGCTGGTCTTTTGCCTTGTTCCTTCTATTCTTTCTACCATAATGTCCTTCTTCAGTGATTTCTCTCTTCGAATCTTGTTTCCAAAGGAAAATAAGGTAAGGTCAGAGTTTGTTCATTGGAGCTAATGCACATGTGGATTTCCTGTAACAACAGGAAGTATGAGACTAAAAATATATCTACGTAATATATAAAGCTGAATGTGTGTATGTGTGTATGTATGTGTATATCCGGGATTGGCATCTACACCGTAGCAACTACAGCCACAAAATTTTGCACAGTCACAGTCTGGACCCCGAGAGCGTCATAGGCTATGTTGTGAGGCGAAATTTTGAACCCTGCGCGTTCCAGTTCACCAAACTATTTTGCCCCTATCTACATAATGGAGAAAAAGTGAAAGGAAAAGTATTGGAGGAAATCGACAGCTGCCAGCTACAGCCACAAAATTTTGTACAGTCAGACGTCTGGACCCGAGAGCATCATAGGCTATGTTGTGAGGCGAAATTTTAACCCCGCGCATTCCAATTCATCAAATAATTTTGCCCTATCTACATAATGGGGAAAAAGTGACAGTTACCAGTTGACAAGTTGTGAATAAGAGGGGCTTAATGACTGCGCCAAAGACTAACAGCATATTCCAGCATATAGTCACTAAGGTGGGGTCCTGACATGGAATATTCACCACGCACGGGGACATTTATACACACCACACGCACACAAAGAGTAACAGCAAGTGTATAGTCACTAAAGTGCAGCCCCAACATTGGATGCTCAGCACGCACCCGAGCACACACACACCACAAAGAAACACACAAAACACAGAGACACACACTCACACACCCCATGGGCACACACACACACACACCCTATATCAACACATGCACTCACAGGGACACACACACACCACAAAGAGACACATACAACACAGAGACACGCACACACACCACACAGACCCCCCCACAGGGACACCACATACATACCCTATAGGGACACATGCACTCACTCCATAGGGACATACACACACACCACAAAGAGACACACACAACACAGAGACACACACACCACACAGACCCCCCACACACAGGGACACACACACATACACACCCTATAGGGACACATGCACTCACCCCACAGGGACACACACCCCAGGGACACACACACCACACAGACAGACACAGATGTGCACTAATTGCCTCACACAATTCGCCTCATATGTGAGCTATCTTTAATTTCCAAAAATAAACATCTCATTAAAAACAGCCAATGTGCAACACATGTGCCTTATAGGGAATTAAGGCAGATCACATGAGCTGTCTATTATGTGTATGTGTGAGGTAACATATACTGCCCGGCCGGGGGGAGGGTTTACTGTTGGCTGGAGATTTATTAGGCTGCCTATAGCAACCAATCACAGCTCAGCTTCTGTTTTCCTACAGGTCATTAATATGTTCAATTCTATTTTGTTATATCTAACAGCAGTTATTTATTAACCCGGGCGTAGCCGGGTACTACAGCTAGTATATATATATATAATACAGAAACCTGATTTAAACAGTAGTTGATCTGCTGATGACAAATTCCCTTTATAAATTGATAACCTATACATAGGCTAGGCATAAATATGGTTGGTGGGGTCCAACACCTTTCACTCTTGTCGATCAGCTGTAATTTGCTTTGTAAACCGCTATATATGAGTGAAGTATGAGGTGGAACTTCAGATCTCCATACATTGCCTAGTGGCAGCTCTAGAGTACTGCCGAGCAAGTGACTGAGAGAAAGTGTGCTGCTCAAAGTGGCCACTGAGCAATCTACAGTGCTGTTGTATCTACCCCAAACATTGCTAATATCCTGTAAGGTGATTCCCTGTAGGGTATATATAAAAAACAAACATGCGGCGCCAGTCTAAGCGTGTTACCAATGTAACTCTCTGGGGCCCTTTTAATAAAGTTTTATGCACTCACCTCTTGCCATAAAACTTCAAGCATATGGTTTTTCCAAAGCCTCCTCACGCTTTGGATATTTATCCGGGTCTGCTGCTTGCCTTGAATTGATCCTGTGTTGGGTCCTGCCACGGATTCCCACAGGCATAAAGGTTCAATAGGAAGTAATTAAATTCTATGGTGGCCACACTCCCCGTGGTAATAATTTTAAGAACTTCTTGTCTACAAAAAATCTTTATTACTCAAAACATGCGAGAATATAAAAACGGATGCAACGCGTTTCGGCGGAGACAACCGCCTTCCTGAGGTATACCTGAGGAAGGCTGTTGTCTCCGCCGAAACGCGTTGTATCCGTTTTTTATATTCTCGCATGTTTTGAGTAATAAAAATTTTTTGTGGACAAGAAGTTCTTAAAATTATTACCACGGGGAGTGCGGCCACCATAGAATTGGATTACTTCCTATTGCTAATATCCTGCCACTGCTGGAGCCAAGGTCAGATAATTGATCAAGATGTCAGTTACCGGATCTTCAATCTCATGTCAATGACCTATCCAACTGATGATAGGAAAAGGTGTTTGATAGTAGATAATGGAAGTGGTACATGTAGTACTTCTGCCAGCAAAAAAAGCTGTAGTATATGAAAGATAAACTAAACAATCTGCTTAAAATCTATATTTTGGTTCAGTTGGTTCTGTTAGTCAAATTTTTTTTCTAGTAAGGAGGAAGATGAGATCATTTAGAGTAAGAATTATGATAAAAGTTATATTTAGCCCTCCAGATCATAACAATATCTATAGGATAAATGCCAGTCTTTTCTGTGGACAGGGAGGAAATGGTCTCTGCCAGACTCCTTTGACAGCAGCTTATTTAGCATGTGAGCAAAGAATCGAGAATGTTGGAATCTAGCATGTCTGATCCTACTTTCCCACGACATCTGCAATTGAGGAAGGGTCACCGAATGTGAATGGTCACCCTAACTTTTTTATGAATTGTGGTTCAAAAAGGGAGGTAGAAGAGGGTGGCAATGAGTTGTGGTTGTATTTTAAGTGTTACATGTTTCATGAGCTTGCATTAGATGAAAATTGATTAATAATAATGATAAAAATATACAGGCCTATCATTTTAGGCATAAGTAGCTTTACCTCCCATTTTCCCTATAATACTCTAGGGCAGAGGTTATGGGCACTCTCCAAGTTGTGCTACCTGCATCAATAGATTTGTATCAAAGTCTGATAATTTCCATGGGCCATGTACATTAAGGTGCTGAGCTTATATTACATGTTTCAGGCTTGGTCATCTCATTTGTTACTTGACATATGAGGACCTGCAATGGTTTCAGCCCTTCCACTACCCACTAGGAACAGTGGAGAAGAAGTTGCTTGAATGTGTTTCACAGAGGACACTATCGCATCGTGGACGAGTAAGTAACCATAGTTTTTATTATTACTATTATTACTTTTATTATTATTATTATTACTTATTTATATAACACCACTAATTCCATGGTGTTGTACATGAGAAGAGGTTACATAAAAAATTATACTAAACAAATTTACCATGATAGACTTGTACAGAGGGGAGAGGAGGACCCTGCCCTCACAGGCTTACATTATATGGGATAATGGGGTGGAGACAGAAGGTCAGGGGTGCAGCAGATCTGGTGGTGGTGAGGCAGCAGCTCTGGTGGTGGTGAGGCAGCAGCTCTGTTGGTGGTGAGGTGGCAGAATGGTTATTGCAGGCTGTAAGCTTTCATAAAGAGATGTGTTTTCAGGTTTTGTCTGAAGGATGCGAGTGTGGTGGATAATTGAGGCACAGAATCACAGAGGATGGGAATATTCTGGAGAAATCTTGGAGGCGGTTGTGTGAGGAATGAATAAGTGTGGAGAAGAGGAGGATGTGTTGGGTGGATCGAAGATTACATGAGGGAAGATATTGGGAGATAGGTTCAGAGATACAGTGAGGAGACAAGTTATGGATGGTTTTGTAAGTTAGTGTTAGTAGTTTGAACTGGATTCGTTGGGGAATTGGGAGACAATGGAGGGATTTGTAGAGGGGAGAAAAGGGAGTAGTGAGGAGAGAGGTGGATTAGTCTAGCAGCAGAGTTGAGGACAGACTAGAGAGGTGCAAAACAGTTAACAGGGAGGCCACAGAGGAGGATATTGCAGTAATAAAGGCGGGAGATGATGAGGGCAAGTACACGAGTTTTAGTAGATTGAGAGTTGAGGAAAGGATGGATTCTAGAAATATTTTTGAACTGGAGGCAACAGAGAGGTGGCAAGAGTTTGGACGTGCGGTTTGAAGGACAGAGCAGAGTTGAGAGTTACCCCGAGGCAGCGGATTTCAGGTGCGGGAGAGAGTGTGATGCCATTTTTCATAATAGATAAATTAGGTAGGGAAGATACATGAAATGGAGGAACGATGATGAGTTTGGTTTTGCCTACGTTGAGTTTTAGGAAGTGAGGGGTGAAGAAGGAGGATATGGCTGACAGACACTCCGGGATTCTGGACAGCAGAGAGGTGACGTCTGGGCCAGAGAGGTAGATCTGAGTGTCGTCAGCATACAGGTGTTACTGGAATCCATGGGACTTTATGAGTTGTCCTAGGCCAAGGGTATAGATGAAGAAAAGTAGGGATCCCAGGACAAAGCATTGTGGGACTCCAACAGAGAAAGGGCTGGATGAGAAGGTAGTTTTTAGTCTTATGTATTCTATTATAACAGCAGTAGCATATTTACTGATGTTCCCATATGCAGGACTATGATGGCAAAACACCAGAAACTAAAAGCGCACCTATCACCAGTTTGGGTCTGCCATCTTTTATTTACATAGAAGAAAAGCTGGAATGGAAAGGCGCAATCTAGGGTGTTACAAGTATAACAATTAGAAGTGTTCAATAGGTACACACTCACCTGGCAGGGTTGTGTAAGCTACAACCATTACAAAAGCGTATTAGAAGGTTTGCTGCAGTCTTCCCAATAAAATTGTGTCAATAAATTAGAAATAAAAAGAAAGGGATTATGACCACACTACCATATATTTTCTATGCGTTTCTGGGCTCTCTTGCCTCTTCATCAGGAAAAAATCACAGATGTACATCTGTGATTTTTTCCTGATAAAGGGGCAAGAGAGCCCAGAAACGCGTAGACAATAAAAATCACAATCAATCCACAAATTTTTTGATTGTCATATATGGTAGCACGCTCAATATTCCCTTTCTATTTATTTCTAATTTATTGATCTTTTATTTACGAAAAGAAGGGACAGCCTGATGATTGGTAACCTAATTCCCTTTCTTAAGGACCCGACTTTCTTTTAAAAAGCAGGTTCAATCTTCAGGGTTGTCTGATCCCAACATGCAGAATGGGATCTTACAAATTTTTTCACTGTGAAAAAGTGATATCTCTTGTGTTATTTTGAGATCTTGCTTTTTGCACTAACCCAGCACTGCCACATACTTTACTAAGTAGTTACAGAACGGTAACTTCTCTGATTACCATTCAGTAAATGAGTAAAACATTGCTTATCATTAAACCACTGCCGATCATTAAACCACCATTGATTAGCTACATACAAGATCATTGTTGGTGGTTTAATGGCCTGTTTAGACCTGCCGACCATACTTACATATACATAGAACGAAAAAAATGCAAAATGTTTCCTGGAACCCAATTGCGAAAAAATATTTTTAGCCCCAAAAAAAATGCATTTAAGAAAGAAATTGTTCCCAAAGGTTGACAACTCCTTCAAGTGTTCTCAGCTTTATAGGGGGAAGGAAAATATAGTGAAGTGCATTTTAAAGGGAACCAACCACCCCAAATGACCCCCCCGGACTGTTAATATGTGTCCCTACACCCAGCACACACATTTGGGCAATCGTTTTGCTAAAAAAACTGTTTAGTAGAAGCTAAGATATAGCTTTATGAAGTTTAATAAATTCAGCGACTGGGTGTTACCTAGCTTTGTCCTCGTGCAGTGTTCGTGCCTGTCAGCCTCCTCTCCCCTCTCCCCCTCACCTTCTAAGAGCCTGCCGCGTCACGAAAGGGGCGGGGCTCGCCACGATTTAGGGTGGTTGGTTCCCTTTAAGAGCGAATTATAAGCTAGTATGTGATATTTTCTAATGTAAATTTGTTTTTGCTTTATATAATTACCATATTTTGCTGTGAACATGTTGCAAATAATTGAGCTTGTATTATAGTTGGAGTGTAGGTTTTGCCTTATGATACCACCTATTTTATTATTATTTTCTTTGCCTTTTAGCTGGCTTACTCCTTAGTAAGTCTACTGAAAAGAGCTAATTTACAGGTAGCAGACTTTAAGGAGTTGACCGGATGGAGAAGTTTGCTTCCTGAAATGGGGGTTATGTTCTTCCAATCTCTTCCATGGAAGTATGTTGACTCTCTTCTTCCTGAACTACAATCATCCGATCTTTCTACTGCCCAGGTATGATATGTGCATGACTCTGGAGAGCGCTGGTGGTTAGTAAACTTGAACTTTAATTGATATATTTAATTCCTAATTTTAAATGAGTGGTCTGAAACAAATATTGACTTTAACTCTAAAAGTACATCATTTACTGTAATAACCTGCTTTAATATTATTATTATTTCAATTTGTTTTCTACCATTTTGATGACACCTCCCTTGAGAATCCCTAATGCTTGCTGGGACATATATATATATATATGTATATATATACAGTATATATATGTATATGTGTATATATATATATATATATATATATATATATATATATATATATATATTTTTTTTTTTTTTTGTTCTTTTAATTAATCCATCATATATACGAGTATAAAACCATAATATATATTAATTAAGCTACATATATATATATACACATACATACAGCTCTGGCAAAAATTACGAGACCACTGCACAGTTTTCTAAAAATCACTATCTCTACATGTCTGACGGACATTCCATTCCAGTGTCAGTTGAATTCCAAACAAAGTACACCTCATTCTACTTAATGTGCTTCTTATTAGGTGATCACCTGAACCAAATCTTATTTAACGAGGGAAAGTATAAAAACCGCTGCTGTGGTTTTCACAATCCTCTTGCATTAGGACAAGCTGGATGGCAAAACAAGTGGTAGGAATAGCCCAAAAGTAATTTGAATGAAAAAATAACTTTTAACCATGCCAAAGGAGTTGAAAAGAAAAGTCTTTAGTGAGGAAAAGAAGGGCTAAATTCTTAGTAGCAGAGGGATACTGTGAGCGTCATGTTGCCTCCTTCCTTAAAGTTTCAAGGATGGCAGTCCTTTACAACAAGGTCAAGCAGCAGACACTGAGTACAACAAAGCTACAGACCGGCAGAGGGTGAAAGCCACTCTCCACTGTCTGGGATGACCGTCATCTTATTCGAATGTCACTCAGCAAATCAGGATGACATCAAATGACCTACAAAAGGAGTGGCAAATGGCAGCTGGGGTGAAGTGCATGGCAAGAACAGTTCATAATAGGGTCCTAGAGGCAGGGCTCAAGTCATGTAAAACTAGAAAAAATCCTTTCATCAATGAGAAGAAAAGGAGAGCCAGGCTGAAGTTTGCCAAAGACCATAAGGATTAGACCATAGAAGACTGGAGTAAGGTAATCTTCCTTGATGAGTCTAATTTACAACTTTGCCCATTATCTGGACGTCTAATGGTTAGACTGAGACCTGAAGAGGCGCACAAGCCACAGTGTCTTGCACCCACTGTGACATTTGGTGGAGGATCAGTGATGATCTGGGAATGCTTCAGCAGGGTTGGAATTGGGCAGGTTAATATTTGTGAGGACGTATGAATCGAGCCGCATGCAAGGTTATCCTTGAAAAACACTTGCTTCCTTCTGTTAAGGTAATGTTCCCCAACTCTGAGGACTGTTTTTTCCAGCAGGACAATGCCCCATGCCACACAGCTAGGTCAATCAATGTGGGGATGAAGGAGCACCACATCAAGACCCTGTCATGGCCAGCCCAATCTACAGACCTGAACCCCATTGAAAATCTATGCAATATAATCAAGAGGAAGATTGATAGTCACAAGCCATCAAAAAAGAAGAACTGCTTACATTTTTGTGCCAGGAGTGGCATAAGGTCACCCAAAATCAGTGTGAAAGACTGGTGGAAAGCATGTCAAAAATGCATGAAAGCTGTGATTAAAAATCATGGTTATTCCACCAAATATTGATTTCTGAACTCATCCTGAGTTAAAATATTAGCATTGTTGCTTCTAAATGAATATGAACTTGTTTTCTTTGCATTATTTGAGGTCTGAAAGCACTGTTTCCTTTTTAATATCTTGAAGATTTCTCATTTGCTGCAAATAAATACTTACAAAATTTTCAGCTTTGAATTTCGGAGTCTGCAGTGTTGTCTTAATTTTTTGCGAGATATATTCATATAATTATATATTATATATATATATATATATATATATATATATATATAATTATTATTATAATGTTGTTAAATTAAACTATCAGTACTTTACATTTTTTAAATTATTTTTTTGACATGATCTAAATGTTTAGAGTATGATTATAGTGCAATGACCAGCAAAAATCACCATATAATGCATACTGTGGATCCAAAAATGCCAGAAATTGTCTGGGGTGTATGAATTAATTTTACAAGACTCATTGTTAGAAAATGAAGACGAACTGGCATTCATGCATATGATTAAAGATTAAGGTACCCTTACACGGGGCGATGTTGCAGCGATGTCGGAAGCGAATCCGTGGGTGCGCGCTCACCTCTGACATCGCTGCATTAGCTGTCACATGGGGTGACGTTGCCGCTGCAATCGCTCACTGGGCTGGGAACAACCCAGTGAGCGATACGCTGCAATGTTGCAAATAGGCGGCATCGCTGGCAACATCGCTATTGCGGTGTCACACAGCAAGATGCAGCCAAATCGCTGATCTGACATCGCCAGGTTTTCCAACATGTTCGAAAACCTGGCAACTCGCAACCAGCGATTTATCGCAGTTGCATTGTGCTGCCACACAGCACAATGCACTTGCAATGTCACCACAACATCTCTGAACCCGGGACTTTTCAGCGATGTTATGGGCGAGATCGTGCCATGTGACGGTACCTTTACATTCATGGCTCCATATAGACCTTCTGTTTCAAGGGCTATATGGACCTTTAATGGGAACCTGTCAGGTGGTTTATGCCCCCCCAGCTATCACTATCTGTACCTGTAGCTTAAGGCTGCGTTCACACATTCGCGTATTTTATCGCGTTTTTTTACGTGCATCTTTTCAAGGGAAAAACGCGCGTTTAAAAACGCGATAAGAATACGCGAGAGAACAACTCGCTTCTACTTCAATCGCGCATTTAGACGCGCGTTTTTATAATGGGGCCTATGGAAACGCGCGCGTAAAAAAACGCAAAGAATTGACATGTTCATTCTTTTTACGCGCGCGTTTTTTGCTCCAAAAACGCTGCGTTTAAATACGCAATGTCTGCAAGGCACAAAGTGAATGTCCATTCACTTTGCTGTAAAACACAGACGCACATGCGTTTTTGGAGCCAATACGCGCGTAAAAAAACGCGCAAAATACGCGATGTGTGAACGTAGCCTTATAATACTATTCTAATCATTACTCTCTGAGCTCGTAAAGTACTGTGAAAGGTGGAAAAAAAAAGCATTTATACACTTACATTTCAGTCTTCAGCTTCGAGGAGGAAGACTGTCTGGCAGGATAATAGTTATCTCACTATTAACTTGCATGGCTAAAAGACCTGTGTGATGTAACGATCATGTGACTATAGTGGGTGGAGCTAAGTGAGCAAACTCATATTATGTTATAGGGACTTAGCTCTGCCTATTGTAGTCACATGGTTATGACATCACATCAGGTCTCCCAACATATTCTAACATAAGGCTGAAATGTTAACTATTAACCTGCCAAACAGTCTCTGTCCTTCAAGCTGGAGACTGACTGCCTCATTACATAAGGAAATGTAAGTGTGTAAATGCGTTTTTTTCACCTTTCACATTACACTATGAACTCAGACAGGGAAGATTAGACTGGTATAATAAAGCTGCAGCTACAGACAGTGATACCTAGGGAGGCATAAAGGAGCTGACAAGTTCCCTTTAATCATATATATATCCTACCTTGTCAAATAACCTGCTTATAAACATTTTAGAACTAATCATGCAAAATTGGATCATTTCTAATATGTGTAATTGAATAAAATGTTGCTTAATTGGACAGAGCAGCTCAATATATACATGGTATTTACAGTCCAAGTATAGAAAACAAATAGGCGGCACTCACCGTATGTTCGTAGGTGCTTTCTTTAATGAAGAGGTGCGGGGAAGGGGTGCATGAAGGTACAGACAACAGGTCCTGTTTTGCGGTTTATCCGCTTCTACAGGACCTGTAGAAGCGGATAAACCGCGAAACAGGACCTGTTGTCTGTACCTTCATGCACCCCCTCCCCGCACCTCTTCAATAAAGAAAGCACCTACGAACATACGGTGAGTGCCGCCTATTTGTTTTCTATACTTGGACTGTAAATGCTTGATTGGCTGATGTAGGCATAGCACCACCTGGTGACTGGGGATAAGACAGCGGTCTGTCTTTATGGAGGAATAAGAAGGACCAATAGCCCTGAAGGTGCCCGGTGCCCCTACCTTTCAATATACATGGTATTATTTTCTATACTTTAAAGAGGACCTGTCACCCCCCTGGTGCATGGCAATCTAAATGCACCACTTTATGCAGCATGCCTGCTGCATTCAGGGAAGGGGTCCCCCATGGCTGTAGCCCCCCTGTGCCCCGAGATATATACCTTAGAAAGCTTATAGAAAACTAGTCTAATGGGTGGAATCATTTTACCAGCTCTTCAGCACAGACACAGTCATCCAGCCTGCTGCGTAGTTGTTCCCCCCCCCCCAGGTCTCAGCCGCCGCCTCCTGCCCTGTCCTCAGCTTTTTCTGTCTGTCAATCACGCTGGCTGCACAGAGCGGCCATGCGTGACATCACTTACTGAGCCCGACCTGCTGTAGGCTTTATTCAAGGAGTAGGGCAGGAATCTGGCAGCAGATTCCTGCTCTGCGGGCGGGCTCAACCGGTGACGTCACGCAAGGCCGCTCTATGCGGCCAGCGTGATTGACAGGCTTTATTTAAATAGCAGGGCGGGTATCTGGCACCAGATTCCCGCCCTGCTATTGGAATAAAGCACAAGCAGGGCAGGCTCACACCGGACAGCCCATAGATCCTGAAAAATGTAGTCTGAGGGGCTTTAGGTTGGTTTCACACCACAGTTTTTTCCCTGATCAGGTTCGATCAGGTTTGTGTGGCAAAACCAAGAGTGTCTCCAAAACTCAGAACAGGGGTCAATCTTTCAACTATAGTTTTTCTCTGCAAATTCCTCTCCTGGTTCCTCTCCTGGTTTTGGCACACAAACACTGATGGAACCGGATCAGGGAAAAAAACTGCAGTGTGAAACCAGCCTAATTCGTTCAGATGCACCTGTATTTTTTCCCCATTTGAGGAAATCTTTAACTGATCACACTGTTTAATACGTTGTCAGGTTCAGTTATAAAATGAGCCTTTTTTTATGATTTTGACTTCCGGAATTTAAATCTGACCGCAACTTGTTTTAGTTGGCTCTTGTTTCTATTGTATCAAAGAGTTTTTCTTTTAGTGCTACATATAAATAATTTATATAAGTTTCAGAAATTTGAATCATTATTATTTTTGCAAATACAAAGATGCAGAATATTTTGTTATTCCAGTTCTCTGATATTTATCTATAGGAAACTTAGCAACAATTCAAATAAAGCCCCCTTCACATCACATTTTGTTCCTGTCCGTGTGGACCCTGTTTTTTTGGAGAATGAGACGGACTGGAACAGATTTGTATAAGCGGATGGCAATTACACCCCCGGATCCTGTTTTTTGAAGGATCCGTTTTGTGCATGGCAATCGGTCCAGCCATAGGAAATAATGGTAATGTCAGTTCTGGAGAGAGAGAAATCCAGAACAAAAATTGGGCTGGGTGGAGCATTACGTTTGTTCTGAGCATGCTCAGTAACTAAAACCAGATCCGGGAAACAATCTTTTTTTTCCCCGAATCCGGCACCATAGACTACCATTATATGTGATCCGGATCGCGCCGGATTAATTTCTGTGAAGTTTTGTCTGGTGTGCCCAAAAACAGTGCAGTCTCCAATTATGGGTCCCGGAAAAAACAGGATAAAAACGAATCCCGCACTGAATTCACATAAACAGATGGCCATAAATGATCAATCCAGCTCCATAGGGATACATGGGAGGCAAAACTGAATCCCTGCATATCCACTTAAAAATGGATAGACCCAGATCCCCAAAACAGTGGTGGGAAGCCAGCGTAACTAAAACATGTATAAACACTATTGTGAATTATAAACAGTTTCAGAAATTGGCCCACAATATTTGGTCCTCATCTCTTACATTTGTCCATCAGTTATCTGCAAGCATTAATGGATTCCTAATCTGCAAGCATTAATGGATTATCCTTGATATCATTTCATTGGTGTAAGTTGAAGCTCATGGGCCCCGATGTGAAAGCCCTAAAGGGGCCCCCAATCATTGCAAATCTTTATCGTTATCGGAATTAACCAGACAAATCGCTCCACCAACTAAGAACGGCCATGCACCACCACCCACAGAATCGAGAAAGAGCTTTCAATCTGTCAATCCTTTCCGTGTCCGGGCCGGGTGAGGTTTCCCGTGTTGAAGCTCATGGGCCCCGATGTGAAAGCCCTAAAGGGGCCCCCAATCATTGCAAATCTTTAATAGCATTAGTCTTTTTCTATAGGACAAAGGGACTTTTGGGGCCCCCTAAGCTCCAGGGCCCAGGTACAATTGCAACCCTTGCACTTGTTGTTGTTACGCCCCTGATAGCCACAATATCTTGGTAAATTCTCACTGTGCTCGTCACTTACTGCAACACTGTTTGGTGGAAAAGAGTCTAACCAGGGTAGGAAATCTGTATAATTAAGGGTGCATATTGGTTTATATGGAGCCATGCATGTATTTGTTTAATCAAATCTACAAAAAAGAAAAACAGTTTTTAACTTTGTCTTGGAAGTGCCAGCTCATCTTCATTTCATACTGATATACTGATACATAATTAGCTGTTGGCCAGTAGTGATGGGCGAACCCGAACTGTGAAGTTTGGCGTTCGTACCGAACACCTAGTGTTCTGGCACAGATTCTGAACACAGGCTTTCCTAGGACGTTCGTGTTATAGTTCGGGTTTGGGTTTGGGGGTGGGGGGAGCTGTAAAAATAAGGAAAATAGCAATTAAGCAGCATTATACTTAGCGCATTCCACCGTTCTGCTGCATCTACTTCTGGTGCTGCTCATTAACTTCCTAGATATTCACTGTAGAGGGGCCCAACAGTCAATCACAGACGTTGCCACCACCACCAGGGCCACTGGAAAAGTCAGGGTACAGCGCCAGAAAATGGCGCTTCTATGATTGTGCCATTTTCTGGGGCAGGTGCGGGCTGCAATTCACAGCAGAAGCCCCAGAAAGCTTGTGCCATCCTGTGTTGAGGATTCAACCCCCAGGTGCCTAGTTGTACCTGTATTGAAACTAAAAATACGGCAAAGCCCCATGTCATTTGTTTTAATTAGTTTATGAAATTCATGAAATAATTAAAAAAAGGGCTTCCCTATATTTTTGGTTTCCAGCCAGATAAAAATAGGCAGCTGGGGGTTGGAGGCAGCATGTACCTGCCTGCTGTACCTGGCTGGCATACAAAAATATGGTGAAGCCCCAAGTCATTTTTAAAAAATTATTTCAAGGAATAATTTTAAAAAAAGGGCTTAACTGTGTTGCTTTTTTGGGTCAACAGATTCAGATGAACACATTGAACACAATGCACTAAAAAATCATGAAATCCACAGCAGGAACCATCTTATGGTTTTGGTGCTTTATTTGGCCAGGAGATACAGATGAACACATTGAACACAATCTATGCAGTTTTGTGCCAAAAGTGCACCAAAAGAGCATGAAATCCATGGCAACAAAATCATCATGGTTTTGGAGCACCAATTCTCTGTGACAGCGTCTGTGATTGGCTGTTGGGTCCAGTGAATATCCAGAAAGTTAATGAGCGGCCCCAGAATACAAGTGGGTGGACGCCAGAAAGTATAATGCTGTTTACTAACTAACTTCTTTCTTTTACAGCTTCTTAGCCCCCATCCCATAACTTTACAGTCTGAGTTTGGGGTTCGGGCTCAAGTTCGAGCCACTTTTGGCTCCAAACACAAACTTTAAAAAAAGTTCGGGTGTGTTCGCTGAACCCGAACATCGGCGGGTTCGCCCATCACTATTGGCCAGCAGTGAAGCCTCACACATCCCCTCCAGTAAAGAGGTTGCTTAAATTTGCAGTGAGTTTTGACTTAAAAAAAAAACATATTTTACTATTTACAAGCACAATTCACTTACATTGTTGTTCTGTGCACAACTTTCCCACATAGCTGAGATAACTCTTGTCTCTCTCATGCCTTACAGGCGCTGTCAATACTGAATAACATTACTTCAAAATTTGATGTAAGTATTAAATACAGGCAAATGATAATGTTATCTATCAATTGATTTCCAGTGCTAAGGATTTTTATTTCCTCCATCATTTCTATCTTTACCCCTCTGCAGCCATCTTTGAATGATAAACAGACGTTACACGTTTGAATATATTCCAGGAAATTAAGTATTTCTTCCAGAAAAAAATATTGTCATTACACATGTTTTGTTTTACATGTTTATTTCCTTTGTGTGTATTGGAACAAGACAAAAAGAATGAAAAAATAAGGCAAATTGGAAATAATTGCACACAAACCCTAATAACAGAACAGAAAAAATTGTTACCACCCTCAATTTAATATTTGGATGCACACCCTGTGGAATATATAACTGCAATCATTTGCTTCCTATAACCATCACCTGCTGCAAGTGCAAAACCGCACTTGCCGCACCTGCCGCAAGTCCCCCTATACTTTCTATGGGAAAAACCGCAACCGCGCCGCAAGTGTATCGGTTATGCGGCAATTGCGGCAGATGCGGTTTTTTCACCGCATCTGCCGCAAATTTCAAAAAACGCTGATGTGAAAGGGCCCTAACACCTCTCAACTGATTTTTTTGGACCACTCTTCTTTTGCAAACTGCTCCAGGTCGCTCATATTTGAAGGTGTCTTCTCCCAACAGCAATTTTAAGATCTCTCCACAGGTGATCAATGGGATTTTGGTCCGTTCTCATTGCTGCCACTTCAGAACTCTCAAGCACTTTGTTTCCTTCCATTTCTGGGGACTTCGTGAAGTATGTGTGGGGTCATTGTCCTGCTGGAAGACCCATGACCTAAGATGCAAACCCAGCTTTCTCACACTGGGCTCTACATTGTAACCTAAAATCATTTGGTACTCTTCAGATTTCATAAGGCTCTGCACCCAGTGTCAGCAGCAGCAAAATTACCCCAAAACAGCTTTGAATCTCCACCATTTTTGACTGTGTTATGTTCTTTTCTTTGTAGGCCTCATTCTGTTCTCAGTAAAGAGTAGAATGATGCGCTCTACCAAAACCTCTACATTGGTCTCATCTGTCTACAAATTGCTTTCCCAAAAGGACTTGGCTTACTCACATTCATGTTGGCAAACTGCAGCATAGCTTTTTTATATCTCTGTGTCAGCAATGGGGTCCTCCTGGGTCTCCTGCCATAGCGTGTGATTTCATTGAAGTGCCGATGGATAGTTCACACTAACACTGATGCAACATGAACCTGCAGGACAGCTTGAATTTCTTTGGAACTTGATCAGAGCTGCTTATCCACCATTCAGACTATCCTGCCACTGTTTAGGAATTTGTCTCTGCCATCCACGTCCAGGAACACTAGCTACAGTGGCTTGGGTTGTAAATCTTTTAATTATGTTGTACACAGTGGACAAAGGAATATGAAGATCTCTGGAGATGGACTTAACCTTGGGATTATTGATATTTTTCAACTATTTTGGCTCTCAAGTCCTCTGACCATTCTCTTCTCTTTCTGTTCTCCATGCTTAGATTGGCACACAGGTGAGTTTGAATGAGCATCACATTATTAAAACAAAGTTGTTTAACTACAATTTTGGAAAAGTGCCAATAATTTTGTCCGGCCTATTTTTTTTGTGACATTACCATATTTTTCGCTTTATAAGATTCACCAGACTATAAGATTCACCCCCAAATTAGGAAAAAAAAAAAAAAAAAGTTTAATGTTAAAATGGGGTCTGTCTTATAATGCCAGTGTTCATCTTACAATCAGTATATATGTACCTCATCCTGGATATGGATATTCTGGATATGCCCCGCCGTCACTCTATATGTACCCATGCTGGCGTACACAGTAAAATAACAAACGCTGTTATTTACCCTCCGCTGCTCCCTGCCTGCAGCTCATTGCCTTCTTCCTGTCTCTGTGCCCGGCATCCGATCATGTGACTGGGGCCCACAGAAAATACATCATTGCTGTTGGACCCGGTCACATGATCGGATGCCAAGTAGCACAGAGACAGGAAGAAAGCGGCGAGCTACAGGCAAGGAGCAGCGGAGGGTAAGTAACAACATTTATTATTTTACTGTGTACGCCAGCTTGGGGACATATAGAGTGACTGGGGGCATATCCAGGATGGAGAGGGTGAGAGCAGGCTCATAAAATATGTGCCGCACCCCTGTCCACCTCTCAGTGCGGTTTCAGCACTGAGAGGTGTACAGTGAGATGCAGTAAATATTATATGGTATAATGAGCTGGGACACGTGATCACGGGCTGCCTGTGCAGCCTGCGCGAGCCTCCTCCAGCTCCCGGACACCACTCCAGAGCCGCTCCTTTCCCCCACAGTACAGAAACCTGTAGATTTGGATTATAAAACGCACCTTCCATTTCCCCCCAAAATTTGGGGAGCAAAAGTGTGTTTTATAATCCGAAAGAAACGGTATGTCCAATTTGCCTTTTTTTTTTTTACAAATTTTTTTATGTTGTTCCAATGCACACAAAGAAAATAAACATGTGTATAACAAAACATTTGTAATTGCAATAATTTTATGGAAAAAAATACTTCATTTTCTAGAACAATTTCAAGGGTGCCAACACTTTTGGACATGAGTGTATGTGTGCACATTTGGGCCACCGACTGAGCTTTGTAATTTGTGCAATTCTTGGAGATTTAAAGGTAAACTTCAATTATACAAGAGATTTGAACTGCAATTGTTCTCTGGTAATCCATATTCATTAAATATTAATTACAAGGAGATGAGTATAAGCAACTAGTGTTCCCTAATCGAAGTAAGGCTACGTTCACACATTTGCTTATTTTGCTGCGCTTTTTTGCGCGCGCTTTTTGCCGCGTTTTTCGGCCGCGCAAAAAAGCGCAGCAAATACGCAGGGGCTTTCACACACTGCGCTTTCTTTCCCCCAGAAAGCGCAGTGATGTCACAGAGGGGAGGAAGAATCCAGCTTCCTCCTCCCCTCTGTGACATGTGTGACCGCCCCATTAGACTTCACAGTGTTAATATACACTGTGAAATCTAAATTAAACAAAAGCAAGTGTGTGAAAAATAAAAATGAATCAATACTTCACCTCTCCGACGCCTTCTCCCAATGTCTGGTGCCTTCTGCCGCTCTCCGGTGTCCGATTCTAAGTCAGATCTCTTCTGACAGGACCTGTGGTGATGTCAGAGGGGGGCGTTCCCGGGGCGGTCCCATCGCTGATTGGCTGCTTGCGGTCATGTGGTATCACATGACCGCGAGTGCCCGGGAACGCCCCCCCTCTGACGTCACCACAGGTCTTGTCAGAAGAGATCTGACTTAGAATCGGACACCGGAGAGCGGCAGAAGGCACCAGACACCGGGAGAAGGCATCGGAAGGTAAGTATTCATTCTTTTTTATTTTTCATTCACTTGCTTTTGTTTAGTTTAGACTTCACAGTGTATATTAACACTGTGAAGTCTAATGGGGCGGCCACAGCTGTCACAGAGGGGAGGAGGAAGCAGGATTCTTCCTCCCCTCTGGGAAAATACGCAGAAGTAGCTGCGTAAACAATTGACATATCAATTGTTTACGGAGCTGCGTTTTCTCCCGGAAAACGCACTGCGTATTTTTACGCAATGTCTGCACTGCAAAGTGAATTTCCCATTCACTTTGCAGGCAGACATAAGGCACATTGCGTATTTTGAAAAGCGCGCGTAAAAAAACGCGGCAAAATACGCAATGTGTGAACGCAGCCTTAGTTAGATTTTCCCTGCATTATCATCCTATTCATGGAGTATGCATATGAACATGGATAAAAAAAGAAGTCCCTGAAGATTAACAAGTCATGTGCTTTAGTATTCTTTCAATATTTTCTGCTGTCATATTGCATGTTTGCTTTTCCTATTGATAATTATATTTGGCATATGAAAGCACATGAGTTTCTTTAAGTATTGGTGTGTATAACCAGGCAAATTAATGGATATAAGGCATAGTGAACGGGAATAGAATGGAATACAGAGATATATAGTGCTATAAGAAGCAAGATATCACTGATTCTGTATTACTAATATTTATTAGGGAACACTAGTTGCTTGTACTCATTTCCTTGTAATGAATCTATATGCAGTGTGAACCGCCAATTGATTACTTCTAACAAAACAAAGTATTCACTGATCTCAGGGAGACCAGTTCAATAAAACACTGCGGGCAGCCAGCTAAAGCGCTCAGCACAGTGAATTCCTAGGCCCATTGCCCCCTGGGAATTTTGAATATGCAAATAGAGTCTGTGGAGCCTCATTTAGGAGTCTCAACACAGGACTAGCCAGATCTTCCTCTAGTGAAGGACCTAGCCATGATAACCACCATATTAAGTGGCCCTTTGAGTCAATATCCATCTCTTTACAAGCTTAAAGATACAACAAGGGAATACCAAGGCCAGATATCCATCCACAGACAGCTGTTTTGGGGTGTTGCCCCTCATCAGTGTGGAGTAGGATTCTGGCTAGGTGGGAGCAATGCCTAGTAGACCAACAAAACAAAGTATTCACTGATCTCAGGGAGACCAGTTCAAGAAAACACTGCGGGTAGCCGGCTAAAGCGCTCAACACAGTGAATTCCTAGGCCCATTGCCCCCTGGGAATTTTGAATATGCAAATAGAGTCTGTGGAGCCTCGTTTAGGAGTCTCAACACAGGACTAGCCAGATCTTCCTCTAGTGAAGGACCTAGCCATGATAACCACCATATTAAGTGGCCCTTTGAGTCAATATCCAGCTCTTTACAAGCTTAAAGATACAACAAGGGAATACCAAGGCCAGGTATCCATCCACAGACAGCTGTTTCTGTCTGTCCATTGTCTGTGTTCATGGTGAGATCTGGCGGCTTCCACATTGCCACTGCGCATGACGATTGACGTCACCTGGGAATTTCCCAGTAATGTCTCCGGATGAAGGATGTTACATACTTCCGGGACGCAATGATCACAGGCGCGTAATATTAAGCAGGTGTGGACAGTCAGAAACTTTATCGGGACACCTTTATGTATGGAAGGGCCAAGTGAAGGCATTTATGACTCCCTTGACAAAGGAATAACACCAAAACATGTGCCTGGCAATGTCTGAATGCTTGTCCTTGGTTTATTATGGCTGGCATTCCTATACATCAAGTATTAGTGGTTAATTGGTAGTTGCCAAGGATATTGCTGATGGGAGACCCCACAAGCACATACTAGTGCATCTCAATGAATTAGAATATCATCAAAAATCTATGTAATATTGCCATGTTTCATGCATTTCTAGGAGCCCTTAAATGCGTTGACTAATAAATCAATATTCTGTTCACCCTTTTATATCTCATGGAATAAAGCAGCACTGTTTTTAACCCTTCATCCTCTCTAATTTAATTTTCGAAATAATGACCTTTGGGTTTTCAGTGACTGTAAGCCATAATCATCATCATTCACAGAAATAAAAACTTGAAATAGATCACTCTATCATTATTGTATCTGGCACACAGTGTCTTGAATCAGTGCAGGGTATAATGAAATCTCAAATGCATCAAGACCAGTGATTGGTGAGCCCGTACGTGACTCAAACTTTAAAGTTATGTGACAGGGGGGTGGCTGTATAAGAAAGGAGATAGGTAATTAAACAGCATTATACTTACCAGGTCCTGCCTTACTGCCACATCTACTTCCGGGGCCACTCCTTAATTTCAGGATATTCACTGCAGGGGGACCCAACAGCCAATCACAAAAGCTGGCACAGAGAATGGGTGTCTGTGATTGGCTGTTGCGTTAACCTGAAATCAGTCCATACATTTTACCAGGGTATATGCTAGAATGTATGGGCTGCTTTCAGGTTGCTGTGGCAGCCAATCACAGATGCCCATTCTCTGTGACTATGTCTGTGATTGGCTGTTGGGTCCCTCACTCATTCACTGACATCATTACATATACCTGTGACTGCTGCAATGATCTCCTTGTAACTTCAGCTTGAATCATAGTGTAATGGTAATATTCCAACACTGCTTGCTGTCATCTACTTTCTCAACCCATTGTACCAGTGCATGTTACATATACCTGTGACTGCTGCAATGATCTCCTTGTAACTTCAGCTTGAATCATAGTGTAATGGTAATATTCCAACACTGCTTGCTGTCATCTACTTTCTCAACCCATTGTACCAGTGCATGTTACATATACCTGTGACTGCTGCAATGATCTCCTTGTAACTTCAGCTTGAATCATAGTGTAATGGTAATATTCCAACACTGCTTGCTGTCATCTACTTTCTCAACCCATTGTACCAGTGCATGTTACATATACCTGTGACTGCTGCAATGATCTCCTTGTAACTTCAGCTTGAATCATAGTGTAATGGTAATATTCCATCTCTGCACTTATTGCAATGTTTCCTGTGTCATCTGTATGTTTATGCATTCCTCACTCAAAAGTATATGACAATTTGCCACAGTTGTAAATGTTATCTCGTTGGAGGTGTTATAGTGTGGAGGGAGTCTTGCCTAATGTCTGTTGCCTTCATCCTATTTCACCCCTGCTGTTCCTTGTAGTTGTTAATTACCTGATACCATGTTCCCCCCCACAATCCCCTTCACCTGAATCTGGTAGTGTGCCCTATAAATGTAGTTCAGTCTTAAGGGGTACACGTGTGGGGGGTCAGACACGTGTGGCATCTCATGCAAAGTGGCATTGAATGCTAAGTGGATGCAGTTATTTCATGGCAGTTAGTCAGGGCAGGAGTCAGGTAAGCCACTCTATTTAAAAAAAAACAAAAAAACTTTTAAACTTCTTTTCCTTTCCCCATCACCATGTCCTTTACTTCAATATCTATTGTTCTATGCGCTCTTGCTCTTTACCTTCACCGCCCCATCCCCCCTCCATCACCACTCATCCACATCAGCCCCTCTCTCCTGCCCTACCCTATGTACAGCTCTCATGCCATCTTCAGTTTACTGAAGATTCTCAGCCCACCATATTCTAACATTTGTCGTCATAAACAAAGTCCAAAATCCAAAAACTATCTGCTTTTCCTCTTTTTGCTGCTGCTCCTCTCAGGTGATATCTCTCCCAACCCTGGTCCACCCTCTAACTTCAACCCCTCTCCCACCACACATAGAAACCCCACTAACCTCATTACCACCACTTGCACTCCTTCATCTCCCTCTTTTAACTGCGCTCTCTGGAATCCACGATCTGTATGCAACAAACTTCCCTTCATCCACAATTACTTCCTTACCAACTCTCTAAACCTGCTGGCCCTCACAGAAACCTTGATCCAGGATTCAGACACTGCTTCCCCTGCTGCTATTTCTTACGGCGGCTTACACTTCTCTCACTCCCCTAGACCTGGGAACAGACGTGGCGGTGGAGTTGGCCTCCTCCTGTCCCCACAATGTACTTTCCAGGTCATTCCTCCAGCCCCATCACTCTCATTCCCTTCTTTTGAGGTCCATACCATTAGGCTATTCCATCCCCTCCCCCTCAAAGTAGCAGTGGTATACCGCCCCCCAGGGTCACCCACCCAGTTCCTCGACCATTTCTCCGCTTGGCTCCGCATTTCATGTCCTCAGATTTACCAACCCTTATTCTGGGAGACTTTAACATTCCTATAAACAGCCCCATCTCCCCATCTGCATCCCAGCTCCTATCTCTAACTACCTCTCTTGGCCTATCACAGCTCTCAACCTCTGAGACGCACGAAAACGGTAACACCCTTGACCTGGTCTTTACCCGGCTCTGCTCATCCTCCCTCTTGGATAACTCAACTCTACTCTCTGACCACAACATTCTCTCCTTCTCACTCACTAACCCTCGGCCAACACAGCCCAATCCTACCTATCACACATCCAGAAATCTACAGGCCATTAACCCTCAAGCTCTCACAGACTCCCTCATCTCATCTCTGTCCCCAATCTCTTCAATCTCCTGTCCAGATCAGGCAGTAAATCACTACAATGACTCTCTCAGAAGCTCCCTGGACCAAGTAGCGCCCCTCACCCTCAGAACCTCCAAACAGAGAACAAAACAGCCCTGGCTCACACCACAAACTCGATTCCTCCAGCGATGCTCCAGGAGTGCTGAACGTTTATGGAGGAAAACTCGCTCACCAGGAGACTTTATCCACTATAAATTCATGCTCAAAACCTACAACTCCGCCCTTCACCTTGCCAAACAGACCTACTTCACCACCCTGGTCTCCTCACTATCCAACAATCCAAAAAAACTCTTTGACACCTTTCACTCTCTCCTCAGTCCGAAAGTGCAGGCCCCCATCACTGACCTCTGTGCTGATGACCTAGCTTCCTACTTCATGGAGAAAATAGACAACATCCGCCAGGAAATCAGCTCTCAGCCTCCAAGCACTGCCACCCCCATTCTTCCCCACATCTCCTCCGGCTCACTCTCCACATTTGACCCAGTCTCAGAAGAAGAAGTCTCCAGGCTCCTTTCTTCCTCTCGTCCCACCACATGCACTACTGACCCCATTCCCTCACACCTGCTCCAGTCCCTCTCTCCAGTCGTCACCACTCACTTAGCCACAATCTTCAATCTCTCCCTCTCTTCTGGCACTTTCCCCTCCTCCTTCAAACACTCGATCATTACTCCATTATTAAAGAAAACCACTCTCGACCCATCATGCACAAATAACTACAGACCAGTCTCCAATCTCCCCTTCATCTCTAAACTCCTGGAGCGCCTGGTCTATTCCCGCCTCACCCGTTACCTCTCCGCTCACTCTCTGCTAGACCCATTACAGTCTGGTTTCCGCCCCCTTCACTCTACAGAAACCGCCCTCATCAAAGTGACCAATGACCTTCTGACAGCAAAACGTAATGGTGACCACTCTCTGCTTATTCTCCTTGATCTCTCTGCAGCTTTTGACACTGTCGACCATCAGCTCCTACTCTCTATGCTGCACTCCATTGGCATAAAGGACACTGCTCTCTCCTGGCTCTCCTCCTATCTTTCTGACCGCTCTTTCAGTGTATCTTTTGCTGGCTCCACTTCTTCCCCTCTTCCCCTCACTATTGGGGTCCCTCAGGGTTCAGTCCTTGGCCCTCTCCTCTTCTCTCTCTACACAGCCCCGATCGGACAGACCATCAGCAGATTTGGCTTCCAGTACCATCTTTATGCTGATGACACACAACTATACACTTCAGCCCCTGACCTTACCCCTGCGGTATTAAAGAACACCAATGACTGTCTAGCTGCAGTTTCCAATATCATGTCCACTCTCTATTTGAAACTAAACCTTTCCAAAACTGAACTTCTTCTGCTCCCCCCATCCACTAACCTCCCTAAATCGGACATCTCTCTCTCAGTTTGTGGCACCACGATAACGCCTAGGCAACAGGCTCGCTGTCTGGGTGTTATGTTTGACACCGATCTCTCCTTCTCCTCCCACACGCAATGTCTCGTCCGCTCCTGTCGCTTACACCTGAAGAATATCTCTAGAGTCCGCCCCTTTCTCACCCTGGAAACAACAAAAACCCTCACCGTGGCCCTCATCCATTCCCGCCTTGACTATTGCAATTCTCTATTAAGCGGCCTTCCCTCACCAGACTTTCTCCTATCCAGTCCATCCTTAATGCAGCAGCCAGGATCACCCATCTGGCCAATCGTTACTCAGATGCCTCTGCTCTGTGCCAGTCATTGCACTGGCTGCCCGTATACTACAGGATCAAATTCAAATTGCTTGTTCTCACCCACAAAGCTCTTCACAATGCAGCACCCCCTACCTCTCCTCTCTCATCTCTGTCTATCACCCCACCCGTTCTCTACGTTCCTCAAATGACCTTCGACTGACATCTGTACTAATCCGATCCTCCCACTCCCGGCTCCAAGACTTCTCTAGAGCTGCACCAAAACTCTGGAATGCTTTACCCCAAGAAATCAGGACTATCCACAACTTGCATGGCTTCAGACGATCCCTAAAAACGTATATTTTTAAGGCGGCCTATCATACTCCCTAATAGAAGTCCTTTGTACTGTAGACAGTGAATGGGCTATCCCTCTGGATATTACTCTTCTATAAACTCAACCAAACCAAAAAAGGTCTACACAGATTGTACAATGACCATCCATGTAAGCTTATCTCTATGCCCCATTTCCTCAAGATGCCTGGACCATCAGTGCAATAAGCCCCTGTACCTTGTGCAACCCCTATCCCGTCGTAGATTGTAAGCTCTTTTGAGCAGGGTCACCTTCATTTCTTGCTTTATTTTTTGTATTTTCTTTATTACATTGATTCTATGCCTATTGTTTTGTATCCAATTATTGTACTGTTTTTGTTCTCTACTGTAATTACTTACTGTATTATATTTTCTGTACTCTAACCCTACATTGTAAAGCGCTGCGGAATATGTTGGCGCTATATAAATAAAGCTTTATTATTATTATTATTATTATTATTATTACACTGTAAAAATGAATAAATGTAACAGTTTGGGTTTAAGTTCGGGGGTGGGTAGCTGTAAGAATAAATAGCAAATAGTGATTAAACAACATTATACTTCCTTCATCCCATCCATTTTTTAAAATTAGTTAAATAAATAATAAAAAAAAAATGTGTGTGCTTTTGTGGCGCCCCACTGGTCATGGCGCCACTATAGGGGTACTGCACCCAAGACAGTGTGTGTGGAATTCCAGTCATCAGGGGATGTAATGCACTTTGGGGTCTTCCATTCCTGCATTCCTACACTTAGAAGTAGGGGACCAATTGGTTTAGCCTGTATCCAGGGTAACTGGTCCCGGTGGGAGAAGCTAAGGGGTAGAAAAAGTAGTGGGAAGTTGGACAGTTAGTAAGCCTGTCAGGAGAGTGAGAAGAGGAAGGGGGCCTCAGGGAGGAGGCTTCCCAAGCAAGAAAAGGGGGACTCTAGCTGTGAAGCTTTGGATCGGGAAAAGGAGAATATCCCGGCAGGGAATTCAGTCCAGACCTGGGTACCAGCTCCAAGGGCAGTCCAGGCTAGTTCAACCCTGAGCCGCTGAAACCGGTGAAGTCGTGGGTTAGTTAAACAGCCCCGACCCAGTCTGACCTATGCACGTCCCCACCAGAAGCACTAAACCGGGTTGAGCTCCCCTGAGGCAGCCTAGATGGGGCCAACTCATTACACCTGATGGGCTTGGCAGTAAGGGGCTTCGTGCAGGACAGTGCAAGGATAGAAGGAGGGCGCAGAGATAGTGAGAGGACATTGAAAGATTAAAGAAGGAACATCTTGGAGAGCCTCAGAGACATTGCATCTTCTGGTGACCACCCTGCCAGCTACCCGAATTGTGCACTTGTGAACTGTTTGAGAACTGCCTTGCCGTGACAAGTAAAATACCCGTGCAAAGCAAGAAGGCCTCCGGTGTCTTATTTCAGCTGAACTGGTAAACTGCCATTCCTCAGGTTTGAAGAGACAGCGCTACCCCATTCCTACTATGCTTCCCTGGGGACACAGCTCCACCTGCGAGGAGCCACATCACCTTGCTGCCAATCCACCGTCCCCAGAGGTCTGTTAGCAGCGCTGGTGCAATCACCAGACAACTGCAGGTGGCGTTATGACAATAACGTTAATCCCTGTAAATAACCCCTTGCAGCTGACCACTAGGGCACGGATCCGGGCACTGACCACCGCTAGTGATAGAGAGCCCATACAGATGCCCAGGATCCGAGTACCCATGCCCTGGGTGAGTCACTTTGCCCTATTTTGATTGCCAGCCAAGATAAAACGCTACCTGGGGGCTGGGAGTCTCAGCGTTGTAAGGCCCAAGCGTTCTCCCTGACTATTTTGAAGTGGCTTTTATGATTCCTGATCTCAATCCTATTGAACATCTGTGGAAGGAGCTAAAACATGCAGTCTGGAAATGTCCTTCCCACATGTCACCCTCACGAGGAATGTGTCAATATACAGTTGAAACCAGACGTTTACATACATTATATAAAAAGAAACATATGCATGTTTTTCTTACTATCTGTCATGAACTCATAATAAACTTTTCCCATTTTAGATCAATTAGGATTCCTATGATTATTTATATTTGTAAAATGCCAGGATAATGAGAGATAGAGAATATTTTAAGGCATTTTTATTACTTTCTGGAAAGTCACAAGTTTACTGACATTAGTATTTGGTACCATTGCCCTTAAACTGTATGAC
Source organism: Allobates femoralis (assembly GCA_033576535.1). Taxonomy (NCBI): domain Eukaryota; kingdom Metazoa; phylum Chordata; class Amphibia; order Anura; family Aromobatidae; genus Allobates; species Allobates femoralis. Next base: position 157,281,124 of record JARQOC010000004.1, read on the forward strand.
TTGGGTCAAATATTTTGGATATCCTTCCTCGAGCTTCACACAATAGTTAGTAGGAATTTGGACCCATTCCTCCTGACAGAATTGGTGTAATTAAGCCATGTTTATAGGTCGCCTTGGTCACACCTGCTTTTTCAGCTTTGCGCATAAATTTTCAATAGGATAGAGATCACGGTTTTGTGATGCCCACTTCAAAACACTGACTTTGTTATCCTTAAGTCACTTTTTCACCAGTTTGGCAGTATACTCCAGGTCATTGTACATTCGAAAGAGCCATTTCTACCCAAGCTTTAATTTCCTGACTGATGTCTTGAGATGTTGCTTCAGTATTGCAACACAATCTTCTTTCCTCATGGTGCCATCTATTTTGTGAAGTGCACCAGTCCCTCCTGCATAAAAATAACCCCACAACATGATGCTGCCACCCCCGTGTTTCA
>JARQOC010000004.1:157281657-157380636 GCA_033576535.1 Allobates femoralis
CCTCTCCTGGTTCCTCTCCTGGTTTTGGCACACAAACACTGATGGAACCGGATCAGGGAAAAAAAACTGCAGTGTGAAACCAGCCTAATTCATTCAGATGCACCTGTATTTTTTCCCCATTTGAGGAAATCTTTAACTGATCACACTGTTTAATACGTTGTCAGGTTCAGTTATAAAATGAGCCTTTTTTTATGATTTTGACTTCCGGAATTTAAATCTGACCGCAACTTGTTTTAGTTGGCTCTTGTTTCTATTATATCAAAGAGTTTTTCTTTTAGTGTTACATATAAATAATTTATATAAGTTTCAGAAATTTGAATCATTATTATTTTTGCAAATACAAAGATGCAGAATATTTTGTTATTCCAGTTCTCTGATATTTATCTATAGGAAACTTAGCAACAATTCAAATAAAGCCCCCTTCACATCACATTTTGTTCCTGTCCGTGTGGACCCTGTTTTTTTGGAGAATGAGACGGACTGGAACAGATTTGTATAAACGGATGGCAATTACACCCTCGGATCCTGTTTTTTGAAGGATCCGTTTTGTGCATGGCAATCGGTCCAGCCATAGGAAATAATGGTAATGTCAGTTCTGGAGAGAGAGAAATCCAGAACAAAAATTGGGCTGGGTGGAGCATTACGTTTGTTCTGAGCATGCTCAGTAACTAAAACCAGATCCGGGAAACAATCTTTTTTTTTCCCCGAATCCGGCACCATAGACTACCATTATACGTGATCCGGATCGCGCTGGATTAATTTCTGTCAAGTTTTGTCTGGTGTGCCCAAAACAGTGCAGTCTTCAATTCTGGGTCCCGGAAAAAACAGGATAAAAACGAATCCCGCACTGAATTCACATAAACAGATGGCAATATATGACCAATCCAGCTCCATAGGGATACATGGGAGGCAAAACTGAATCCCTGCATATCCACTTAAAAATGGATAGACCCAGATCCCCAAAACAGTGGTGGGAAGCCAGCGTAACTAAAACATGTATAAACACTATTGTGAATTATAAACAGTTTCAGAAATTGGCCCACAATATTTGGTCCTCATCTCTTACATTTGTCCATCAGTTATCTGCAAGCATTAATGGATTCCTAATCTGCAAGCATTAATGGATTATCCTTGATATCATTTCACGATAGCTGCCATTGGTGTAAGTTGAAGCTCATGGGCCCCGATGTGAAAGCTCTAAAGGGGCCCCCAATCATTGCAAATCTTTAATAGAATTAGTCTTTTTCTATAGGACAAAGGGACTTTTGGGGCCCCCTAAGCTCCAGGGAACCAGGTACAATTGCAACCCTTGCACTTGTTGTATTACGCCCCCGATAGCCACAATATCTTGGTAAATTCTCACTGTGCTCGTCACTTACTGCAGCACTGTTTGGTGGAAAAGAGTCTAACCAGGGTAGGAAATCTGTATAATTAAGGGTGCATATTGGTTTATATGGAGCCATGCATGTATTTGTTTAATCAAATCTACAAAAAAGAAAAACAGTTTTTAACTTTGTCTTGGAAGTGCCAGCTCATCTTCATTTCATACTGATACATAATTAGCTGTTGGCCAGTAGTGATGGGCGAACCCGAACTGTGAAGTTTGGCGTTCGTACCGAACACCTAGTGTTCTGGCACAGATTCTGAACACAGACTTTCCTAGGACGTTCGTGTTATAGTTCAGGTTTGGGTTTGGGGGTGGGGGAGCTGTAAAAATAAGGAAAATAGTAATTAAGCAGCATTATACTTAGCGCATTCCACCGTTCTGCTGCATCTACTTCTGGTGCTGCTCATTAACTTCCTAGATATTCACTGTAGAGGGGCCCAACAGTCAATCACAGACGTTGCCACCACCACCAGGGCCACTGGAAAAGTCAGGGTACAGCGCCAGAAAATGGCGCTTCTATGATTGTGCCATTTTCTGGGGCAGGTGCGGGCTGCAATTCACAGCAGAAGCCCCAGAAAGCTTGTGCCATCCTGTGTTGAGGATTCAACCCCCAGGTGCCTAGTTGTACCTGTATTGAAACTAAAAATACGGCAAAGCCCCATGTCATTTGTTTTAATTAGTTTATGAAATTTATGAAATAATTTAAAAAAGGGCTTCCCTATATTTTTGGTTTCCAGCCAGATAAAAATAGGCAGCTGGGGGTTGGAGGCAGCACGTACCTGCCTGCTGTACCTGGCTGGCATACAAAAATATGGTGAAGCCCCAAGTCATTTTTAAAAAATTATTTCAAGGAATAATTTTAAAAAAAGGGCTTAACTGTGTTGCTTTTTTGGGTCAGCAGATTCAGATGAACACATTGAACACAATGCACTAAAAAATCATGAAATCCACAGCAGGAACCATTTTATGGTTTTGGTGCTTTATTTGGCCAGGGGATGCAGATGAACACATTGAACACAATCTATGCAGTTTTGTGCCAAAAGTGCACCAAAAGAGCATGAAATCCATGGCAACAAAATCATCATGGTTTTGGAGCACCAATTCTCTGTGACAGCGTCTGATTAGCTGTTGGGTCCAGTGAATATCCAGGAAGTTAATGAGCGGCCCCAGAATACAAGTGGGTGGACGCCGGAAAGTATAATGCTGTTTACTAACTATCTTCTTTCTTTTACAGCTTCTTAGCCCCCATCCCATAACTTTACAGTCTGAGTTTGGGGTTCGGACTCAAGTTCGAGCCACTTTTGGCTCCAAACACAAACTTTAAAAAAGGTTCGGGTGTGTTCGCTGAACCCGAACATCGGCGGGTTCGCCCATCTCTATTGGCCAGCAGTGAAGCCTCACACATCCCCTCCAGTAAAGAGGTTGCTTAAATTTGCAGTGAGTTTTGACTTAAAAAAAACATATTTTACTATTTACAAGCACAATTGACTTACATTGTTGTTCTGTGCACAACTTTCCCACATAGCTGAGATAACTCTTGTCTCTCTCATGCCTTCCAGGCGCTGTCAATACTGAATAACATTACTTCAAAATTTGATGTAAGTATTAAATACAGGCAAATGATAATGTTATCTATAAATTGATTTCCAGTGCTAAGGATTTTTATTTCCTCCATCATTTCTATCTTTACCCCTCTGCAGCCATCTTTGAATGATAAACAGTCGTTACACGTTTCAATATATTCCAGAAAATTAAGTATTTCTTCCAGAAACAAATATTGTCATTACACATGTTTTGTTTTACATGTTTATTTCCTTTGTGTGTATTGGAACAAGACAAAAAGAATGAAAAAATAAGGCAAATTGGAAATAATTGCACACAAACCCTAATAACAGAACAGAAAAAATTGTTACCACCCTCAATTTAATATTTGGATGCACACCCTGTGGAATATATAACTGCAATCATTTGCTTCCTATAACCATCAACAAGCTTCTTACACCTCTCAACTGATTTTTTTGGACCACTCTTCCTTTGCAAACTGCTCCAGGTCTCTCATATTTGAAGGCGTCTTCTCCCAACAGCAATTTTAAGATCTCTCCACAGGTGATCAATGGGATTTTGGTCCGTTCTCATTGCTGCCACTTCAGAACTCTCAAGCACTTTGTTTCCTTCCATTTCTGGGGACTTCGTGAAGTATGTGTGGGGTCATTGTCCTGCTGGAAGACCCATGACCTAAGATGCAAACCCAGATTTCTGACACTAGGCTCTACATTGTAACCTAAAATCATTTGGTAATCTTCAGATTTCATAATGCTCTGCACCCAGTATCAGAAGCAGCAAAATTACCCCAAAACATCTTTGAATCTCCACCGTTTTTGACTGTATTATGTTCTTTTCTTTGTAGGCCTCAATCTGTTTTCAGCAAACAGTAGAATGATTTGCTCTACCAAAACCTCTACATTGGTCTCATCTGTCTACAAATTGCTTTCCCAAAAGGACTTTTCTTACTCACATTCATTTTGGCAAACTGCAGCATAGCTTTTTTATATCTCTGTGTCAGCAGTGGGGTCCTCCTGGGTCTCCTGCCATAGCATGAAGTGCCAATGGATAGTTCACACTAACGCTGATGCAACATGAACCTGCAGGACAGCTTGAATTTCTTTGGAACTTGATCAGGGCTGCTTATCCACCATTCAGACTGTAATGACCAGAGGTCCGTACTAGATCCAGTGAGTCACAGAAACAGAGACGGAGGCAGAAGCAACATAAAATACTTGCTTTTACTTGGGGAAACAGATGGAAAGTTTAGAGTAAGATGCACAGATATGTTATTTCCCCAGAAATAGATACATTATTTACATACACCCAGCATCAAGCTAGGGGTCGGTGTGTTACCTTAATGTTCCTCCTCAGTGTGAGGAGACAATGCCAAAAATAAATTTACCTAAAATCTATACAGAAAAATAAGCGATTTACTACACACAGCAGCAGGACAGGTGTAAATCAGATGGATGCAGTTTAGTGAGGATCACTGAAATAACACACCGATTTACAATCTTATCAACTCTATACATACAATACATATAAACCCAGTGTACATATATGTACATATATATTTTATATATCTGATCTGTTGGATACCCGGGTACCTTATCTAATAGTAAAGTTTAGTCCAGTTACAGTCTGTACAGGCCTGGGGAAGTACTGTTAACGCAGTCACTTCCAATGGTCTTCAGCGCCAAAAATGAAAAATAAATAAAACACAACTGTAGTAAATAGGGATATTGTGTTCTCTTGTCTGAAGGGGGGTCTTAGTCTCTGTAGCTTTTTGGGAGGCCAAGTGTGTTCACCTAGAAACACCACACCGAGGCCTGCAGTCTCACAGCAGAGATTCAGTCTTTTTCTCTCACAGTATGGCCGACCCGTCTCCTCTAAAGCACTCCTCTCCTGGCAGTAGTATACTCGCTTCTTAGCAGGGAATAAGTCTTTGGTCCCCTCCAGGGGCTCTGCTGTCCAGTGGATCAGTGTCCGGTCTCAGCTTTATCTGGCTCAGACTTCTCCACAGCCACTCTCCTCACAGCACCTCAGGAGACTCGTTTACCTCAGCCCAAACTGTCATAAAGTCCTCCCTGTCTCCGTGACAACCTCCTCAGCTGACAGCCCCCACCTTTTTATTCAGGAAGTAAATTTTTACACACTCTTACAAGACTATCCTGCAACTGTTTATCAATTTGTCTCTGCCATCCACGTCCAGGAAAACTAGCTACAGTGCCTTAGGTTGTAAATCTTTTAATTATGTTGTACACAGTGGACAAAGGAATATGAAGATCTCTGGCGATTAACTTAACCTTGGGATTATTGATATTTTTCAACAATTTTGACTCTCAAGTCCTCTGACCATTCTCTTCTCTTTCTGTTCTCCATGCTTAGATTGGCACACAGAGACACACAATGCAAAGATTGAGTCAACGTCTCCCCTTTTTGTTTAGTTCCAGGTGTGATTTACATATTGCCCACACCTGTTACTTGCCACAGGTGAGTTTGAATGAGCATCACATTATTAAAACAAAGTTGTTTAACTACAATTTTGGAAAAGTGCCAATAATTTTGTCCGGCCTATTTTTATTTTTTTCTTTTGTGACATTACCATATTTTTCGCTCTATAAGATTCACCAGACTATAAGATTCACCCTCAAATTAGGTGGAGGAAAAGAGAAAAAAAATGTTTAATGTCAAAATGGGGTCTGTCTTATGATGCCAGTGTTCATCTTACAATCAGTATATATGTCCCTCATCCTTGTATATATATCCCCTATCCTGGTATATACATACCCCCGTCCTGGTACAATGCTGGATAAGGCCCCTTGTGACAGTACATAGCCCCAAGTGATGGTGCATAGCCCCCAGTGACGGTACATAGCCCCTAGTTACGGTACACAGCCCCCAGTGATGGTACATAGCTCCCCATCCTTGATATGGCCCCCTGTCCTGCTCTCACCCCCTCCTGTCACGCTTGAGAGGTAAGGGAATCAGGTAACAGGTAGGTGAATTGGGCAAAAGGGGTCAGGAAAGCCTAATCTGACCCTGATGCTGGGTTCCCTGGCTCGCCCTGATCTCGGAGGTACCTCTGATGGTGAAGAGTTCTGAGCCGCTACCCAGTACCCTAAAACTCCTGATTAGCCCTAGGCTGAGGGCCCCTACCTCCACCCACGGGTCAGGAATCACAGCTTCTCCCAAGGAAAGACTTTAGCCCAGCAGCTAAGCATCAGCACAGCACCAAGACCTAGAGCACATAGCTATCAGCAGCACCTGACAGAGGAGAGGGAAGGCTATTTTCTAGGTGAGTCACACATTCAGGCTGCCTTCACACTTGCATTTGTGTCTGCATGCGTATGGCATGCAGTTGCAAATGCAGGCAAATGCAGCCCATACTAATGTGAACACAGCGGAGAATCACCGCATGCGTTCACATTAGTATGCAGCCCGGCCAGCCAATCAGCTGTCTCGGGGGCGGTCGGGAAGAGGAGATCAGCAGTGGAGATCTCCTCCTCCCAGCCACAGCTGATCTCCCGCTGGTGTCAGCACGGAAGATTTGAAGATACAGCTGATCTGACAGCTGTTTAAATCTCCCACGCTGACACCGAATAGGGTGATAATGGTGCAGGAGATAAGAAACTGTTTCAAATCTCCCGTGTCGACATCACCTATTCGGTGTCAGTGCGGGAGATTTAAACAGCTGTCAGATCAGCTGTATCTTCAAATCTCCCGCGCTGACATCGGTGGGAGATCAGCGGTGTCTCTAGCTGATCTCTCGGTGGCCGAAGCTGATCACCGGCGGCCACCGGGAGAGATTTCAATGAGATCCGCAGCGTTCTCCTGCGCAGTCATGCAGAGGACACTGCGGATCCATTGAGATCCATGCATTGTTTGTGCGCTTGTGGACGCTTGCAGATAAAACAAGCGAACGCACAAAAAATGCAACATGCTGCGTTCGGAATGCCCTCAGAGGGTGCACAAATTGTGCACATCCGAACGCAAATGCAGCCAAACGCAGCCATACGCAGACACATGCGTTCCCATGTTAAACATAGGAACACATGTGCACAAGTGTTTTGCTGCGTTCGGTGCTCTGTGTTCCAAACGCAAATGTGAAGGCACGCTAACTCCTGAACTAGCAATTGAACATAATAGTGACTGCAGTTCTGGAGCACACCACAGGAGGCAGGGACCTTCACAACCATCAACCATGCAGCTCTTAAAGACAAACCACATACACAGCAGCATCCAACAATGTCAGCGCCATCTAAGCGCGTCACACCTCCATTCTGGATATGCCCCGCTGTCACTCTATATGTCCCCATGCTGGCGTACACAGTAAAATAATAAATGCTGTTATTTACCCTCTGCTGCTCCCTGCAGCTCATTGCCTACTTCCTGTCTCTGTGCCGGCATCCAATCATGTGACTGGGGCCCACAGTAAATACATCATTGCTGTTGGCCACAGTCACATGATCAGATGCCAAGTAGCACAGAGACAGGAAGAAAGTGGCGAGCTTCAGGCAGGGAGCAGCGGAGGGTAAATAACAGCATTTATTATTTTACTGTGTACGCCAGCTTGGGGACATATAGAGTGACTGGGGGCATATCCAGGATGGGGAGGGAGAGAGCAGGCTCATATAATGTGCCGCTCCCCCGTCCATCTCTCAGTGCGATTTCAGCACTGAGAGGTGTACAGTGAGATGCAGTAAATATTAAATGGTATAATGAGCTGGGACACGTGATCACGGGCTGCCTGTGCAGCCTGCACCAGCCCCCTCCAGCTCCAGGACACCACTCCAGAGCCGCTCCTTTCCCCCACAGTACAGAAACCTGTAGATTTGGATTATAAAACGCACCTCCCATTTCTCCCCCAAAATTTGGGGAACAAAAGTGTGTTTTATAATCCGAAAAAAACGGTGTGTCCAATTTGCCTTTTTTTTACATTTTTATGTGTCGTTCCAATGCACACAAAGAAAATAAACAAGTGTATAACAAAATATTTGTAATTGCAATTATTTTTTTGAAAAAAATACTTCATTTTTTAGAGCAATTTCAAGGGTGCCAACACTTTTGGGCATGAGTGAATGTGTGCACATTTGGGCCACTGACTGAGCTTTGTATGTAATTTGTACAATTCTTGGAGATTTAAAGGTAAATTTCAATTATACAAGAGATTTGAACTGCAATTGTTCTCTGCTAATCCATATTCATTATATATTAATTACAAGGAGATGAGTATAACCAACTAGAGTTCCCTAATCGAAGCTAGTTAGATTTTCCCTGCATCATCATCCTATTCATGGAGTAAACAAACTAAGTAAAAGTCCATGCAGCACACAGTTACACCAATGATGCACAGTGCTAACAAGCCATATGTGTTTGAGGAAAAATTCAAAACTTACGTTTTTCAAAAAACTCAATAATCTTTCTTTTAATCTGGAGTTCTTAGTACATACATTGGCCAATGTCTGCTTGCTCATCAACTACGACAAAGTGACTCCAGGTCTGATGAGCCCTATCTGACATCCAAGCCCTCCTTGTCCACCCCCCACCTCGCGGTGGGCAGGCACCATCTATACCCTCCATCACCTGTAGGTTAATGAGGGTGCAATTACATTGCAGCAATGGAGTCTGCAACTCCATATAATATATATTGAGTTTTTTGAAAAACGTAAGTTTGAATTTTTTCCTCAAACACATATGGCTTGTTAGCACTGTGCATCATTGGTGTAACTGTGTGCTGCATGGACTTTTACTTAGTTTGTTTAATCTCTGCGTCCTATGCTTGCACCAGTTCACACTGGTCTGCTGAGTGCTGTGCAGCTTTTCCAAATTATATATATTATATGGAGTTGCAGACTCCATTGCTGCAATGTAATTGCACCCTCATTAACCTACAGGTGATGGAGGGTATAGATGGTGCCTGCCCACCGCGAGGTGGGGGGTGGACAAGGAGGGCTTGGATGTCAGATAGGGCTCATCAGACCTGGAGTCACTTTGTCGTAGTTGATGAGCAAGCAGACATTGGCCAATGTATGTACTAAGAACTCCAGATTAAAAGAAAGATTATTGAGTTTTTTGAAAAACGTAAGTTTTGAATTTTTTCCTCAAACACATATGGCTTGTTAGCACTGTGCATCATTGGTGTAACTGTGTGCTGCATGGACTTTTACTTAGTTTGTTTAATCTCTGCGTCCTATGCTTGCACCAGTTCACACTGGTCTGCTGTGTGCTGTGCAGCTTTTCCAAATTATATTCATGGAGTATGAGTATGAACATGGATAAAAAAAGAATTCCCTGAAGATTAACAAGTCATGTGCTTTAGTATTCTTTCAATATTTTCTGCTGTCATATTGCATGTTTGCTTTTCCTATCGATAATTATATTTGGCATATGAAAGCACATGAGTTTCTTTAAGTATTGGTGTGTATAACCAGGCAAATTAATGGATATAATACAGGGATATATAGTGCTATAAGAAGCAAGATATCACTGATTCTGTATTACTAATATTTATTAGGGAACACTAGTTGCTTGTACTCATCTCCTTGTAATGAATCTATACGCAAGGTGAACCGCCGATTGATTACTTCTGTCAGTCCATTGTTTGTGTTCATTGGTGAGATCCGGCGGCTTCCACATCGCCACTGCACATGACGATTGACATCACCTGGAAATTTCCCAGTAATGTCACCGTATGAAGGATTATAATAGGTATTTCTGTCACACTCAAGAAGAAAAAATGAAATCCAGGTATGGTTAATGTGAAGCAAAAAATAGTTTATTTGGTTCTGATCTCACAGAAATGCTGTATATCCACAACGTTTCGGCATTATTTGCCTTGATCACGTAACAGCTGGTTCAAATGCCATAAAATCAAAGATACAGAACATGTGTTAATACAGTCATAAGACCTATAATCATATTGCAATTTGCATATCAAACAAACAAATTATAGCCTAACACCTTCTTGAATATACGTATCATTTCTCTTTCATTAACATAATAAACTAGATGACTAGTCTCTAGAAGCAAATAGATCATCCAAGGTAAAAAACAATAGTAAGTGTATACCTTTAAATCTGAGGTTTTCGCTAAGTAATCTTGTGCGGATTTTTATAAGTCAGGTACCAATACTATATCTGGTAACTAGAAAAATCATATTAATAACAAGCATATCTAGAATGCATAAGTTATGGGAGTATGACAATCTAGGTAAAAGTGCCATAGTATTACCTTTATTGAGACTTCTCTTGGCATGTAATTATCACTAAGTCAAAGAAAAACTCTTATTAATAGTGCCAACGATCTCATGCGTATGTACCTAATATAAATGAAAGTAAAGTGGTTCAACTGTACATGTATATGTTGTATATAAACAGAAGTACAGCAATATACCATCACCAAATAGGCACCACTGAGACGTAACGGCACATTACCAGATTGTCATATGAAGTAGTGCTGTCAGCAGCTAGTCCTAGTTCCTAGATAGTATGGACCCACTATAGAGAAACAAGTGTCACCAATATAAAGACTTGTAACAATGGTAAAGTGAAGCTAAATAGAATGAAAAGTCCCAGAGAGGGAATGCTTTACCTGACCACACAAAGTAATGATAAATGCGAGTGAACCGCGACTATGGAGCAGCGTCCACGCTGAACGCCGTCCTTAAATAACAAGCGGCCCGTGACGTCAGGTAAAGCATTCCCTCTCTGGGACTTTTCATTCTATTTAGCTTCACTTTACCATTGTTACAAGTCTTTATATTGGTGACACTTGTTTCTCTATAGTGGGTCCATACTATCTAGGAACTAGGACTAGCTGCTGACAGCACTACTTCATATGACAATCTGGTAATGTGCCATGTTACGTCTCAGTGGTGCCTATTTGGTGATGGTATATTGCTGTACTTCTGTTTATATACAACATATACATGTACAGTTGAACCACTTTACTTTCATTTATATTAGGTACATACGCATGAGATCGTTGGCACTATTAATAAGAGTTTTTCTTTGACTTAGTGATAATTACATGCCAAGAGAAGTCTCAATAAAGGTAATACTATGGCACTTTTACCTAGATTGTCATACTCCCATAACTTATGCATTCTAGATATGCTTGTTATTAATATGATTTTTCTAGTTACCAGATATAGTATTGGTACCTGACTTATAAAAATCCGCACAAGATTACTTAGCGAAAACCTCAGATTTAAAGGTATACACTTACTATTGTTTTTTACCTTGGATGATCAATTTGCTTCTAGAGACTAGTCATCTAGTTTATTATGTTAATGAAAGAGAAATGATACGTATATTCAAGAAGGTGTTAGGCTATAATTTGTTTGTTTGATATGCAAATTGCAATATGATTATAGGTCTTATGACTGTATTAACACATGTTCTGTATCTTTGATTTTATGGCATTTGAACCAGCTGTTACGTGATCAAGGCAAATAATGCCGAAACGTTGTGGATATACAGCATTTCTGTGAGATCAGAACCAAATAAACTATTTTTTGCTTCACATTAACCATACCTGGATTTCATTTTTTCTTCTTGAGTGTGACAGAAATACCTATTATAGTGTTTGAACTTATTTTTCTGGGCACCTCCTTTTGGAAGGGGTGAGCAGACCTATTTCTATATATTGACCGTATGAAGGATGTTACATACTTCCGGGACACAATGATCACAGGCGCGTAATATTAAGCAGGTGTGGACAGTCAGAAACTGTATCGGGACACCTTTATGTATGGAAGGGCCAAGTGAAGGGATTTATGACTCCCTTGACAAAGGAATAACACCAAAACATGTGTCTGGCAATGTCTGAATGCTTGTCCTTGGTTTATTATGGATGGCATTGCTATCCATCAAGTATTAGCGGGTAATTAGTAGTTGCTAAAGGAAATTGCTGATAGGAGAGCCCACAAGTACATACTAGTGCATCTCAATGAATTAGAATATCATCAAAAATCAATGTAATATTGCCATTTTTCATGCATTTCTAGGAGCCCTTAAATGCATTGACTAATAAATCAATATTCTGTTCACCCCTTGATATATCATGGAATAAAGCAGACTGTTTTTAACCCTTCATCCTCCCTAATTAAATTTTTTGAAGTAATGACCTTTGGGTTTTTAGTGACTGTAAGCCATAATCATCATCATTCACAGAAATAAACACTAGAAATAGATCTCTCTGTTTGTAATGACCCTATATTATATATGCATTTCACTTTATGTATTGAATTACTGAAATAAATTAACTTTTTGATGATATTCTAATTCATTGAGAAGCACTACTACATAAGTAGTAGTATTGACTTTCACTAAAGAGGACACTTTGTTCAATTTCCATCCCTTAGCCATAATTGAGTTTTGGGAATTATTCTGCTTACATATGATTGCATCTGACTGCAACTGGTGTTGTCAGAATTACATATACTTTAGCATAGTTATTTCAATGATATTTGAATCTGCTGTTTGGCTTGCACTTTGGACTCACACTGAATCTCTTCTGTTTTACCTCTCATTATGACCCCTACTGGGGATGTGTTTGTAACATTTTAAACTTTGATGTTAATAAACGTTTTGCAATACTCAAACTCCATTGTGCATGCCACACTTGAATGTAAAGAAAAGAACATTGTTGTCGCATCTCCTGCAATGTCTGCCTCTGTCATCAGGGATCGCCATATTCACTCTGTGGGTGGTGCTGGTAATAGAATCGATTTCAAAACCAGAAGCTGTGGGCAGCACAGGCTTTGTCCATCTACTAAGGTTAGATTGGCTGGGGCCAGCAGTATCTTCCAGTCTGATAGAATTGGTGGTGTTTGCTGTTCAGCTGAAGTCATCAGCTCTTTGTATTAGACTATTAGAAAGCACCACACCCTACTAAAGCTTCCAACGTATTGCTGGAAGCTGCCAAATAAAGTCTAGTACTTCCCTTGCTCAATCCAGTCCGTTTTGCCTCTTGAAATCATTGTTCCTTCTTTTGTCCTCAGCTTATGTTTTTGCCACTCTTACGGATCCTGATATTGTCCTTTAAGTGACCTCCCAGCTTAGACCCTGCTTGGCGAAAACTATTACCACTGGTTCGCACCTACAGATGGCATCCCTTCAATGGGTAGTAATCCACTTCACCCCTTGGGTAACAGATGTCAGCGGTTCTCTAGATTCTGCCAAACGGAGTGGCTTGTGCTAAGTCTGTATGATGTAGCTTCAAACAGATGTGACAATTGTACTGACTGTGAAACATGGTGGTGGGTTGGATATGTTTTGGGGCAGCATTATTGTATCTGGCACACAGTGTCTTGAATCAGTGTAGGGTATAATGAAATCTCAAATGCATCAAGACCAGTGATTGGTGAGCCCGTACGTGACTCAAACTTTAAAGTTATGTGATGGGGGGGGGGAATGCTGTAAACGAAAGCAGATAGGTAATTAAACAGCATTATACTTACCAGGTCCTGCCTTCCTGCTGCATCTACTTCTGGGGCCACTCCTTAATTTCAGGATATTCACTGCAGAGGGACCCAACAGCCAATCACAAAAGCTGTCACAGAGAATGGGTGTCTGTGATTGGCTGTTGGAGTAACCTGAAATCAGTCCATACATTTTAGCAGGATATATGCTAGAATGTATGGGCTGTCATCAGGTTGCTGTAGCAGCCAATCACAGATGCCCATTCTCTGTGACTGTCTGTGATTGGCTGTTGGGTCCCTCACTGATTCACTGACATCATTATACTGTAAAAAAGAATAAATGTAACAGTTTGGTTTTCAGTTCGGGAGTGGGTAGCTGTAAGAATAAATAGCAAATAGTGATTAAACAGCATTATACTTCCTTCATCCCGTCCATTTTTTTTAAATTAGTTAAATAAATAATTTTAAAAAAATATGTGTGCTTTTGTGGCGCCCCACTGGTCATGGCGCCACTATAGGGGTACTGCACCCAAGACAGTGTGTGTGGTATTCCAGTCATCAGGGGATGTAATGCGCTTTGGGGTCTTCCATTCCTGCATTCCTACACTTAAAGGCATGGGACCAATTGGTTTAGCCTGTATCCAGGGTAACTGGTCCCGGTGGGAGGAGCTAAGGGGTAGAAAAAGGAATGGGAAGTTGGACAGTTAGTAAGCCTGTCAGGAGAGTGAGAAGAGGAAGGCTGAGGAGAGCCTGGGAGAGGGGGCCTCAGGGAGGAGGCTTCCCAGACAAGAAAAGGGGGACTCTAGATGTGAAGCTTTGGATCGGGATAAGGAGAATATCCCGGCAGGGAACCCAGTCTAGACCAGGGTACTAGCTCCGAGGGCGGTCCAGACTAGTTCAACCCTGAGCTGCTGATACCGGTGAAGTCGCGGTTTAGTCAAACAGCCCCGATCCAGTCTGACCTACACACGTCCCCACCAGAAGCACTAAACCTGGTTGAGCTCCCCTGAGGCAGCCTAGATGGGGACAACTCATTACACCCGATGGTCTTGGTAGTAAGAGGGCTTCGTACAGGACAGTGCAAGGATAGAAGGAGGGCGAAGAGATAGTGAGAGGACAGTGAAAGATTAAAGAAGGAACATCTTGGAGAGCCTCAGAGACATTGCATCTTCTGGTGACCACCCTGCCAGCTACCCGAATTGTGCACCTGTGAACTGTTTGAGAACTGCCTTGCCATGACAAGTAAAATACCTGTGCAAAGCAAGAAGGCCTCCGGTATCTTATTTCAGCTGAACTGGTAAACTGCCATTCCTCCGGTTTGCAGAGACAGAGCTACCCCATTCCTACTACGCTTCCCTGGGGACACAGCTCCACCTGCGGGGAACCACATCACTTTGCTGCCAATCCACTGTCCCCAGAGGTCTGCTAGCAGCGCTGGTGCAATCACCAGACAACTGCAGGTGGCGTTACGACAATAACTTTAATCCCTGTAAATAACCCCTTTCAGCTGACCACTAGGGCACGGATCTGGGCACTGACCATGACTAGTGACAGAGAGCCCATACAGACGCCCGGGATCCGAGTACCCCTGCCCTGGGTGAGTCACGTTGCCCTATTTTGATTGGCAGCCAAGATAAAACGCTGCCTGGGAGCTGGGATTATCAGCCTGGTAAGGCCCAAGCGTTGTCCCTGACTATTTTGAAGTGGCTTTTATGATTCCTGATCTCAATCCTATTGAACATCTGTGGAAGGAGCTAAAACATGCAGTCTGGAAATGTCATCCTTCCCACGTCACCCTCACGAGGAATGTGTCAATATACAGTTGAAACCAGACGTTTACATACATTATATGAAAAGAAACATATGCATGTTTTTCTTACTATCTGTCATGAAGTCATAATAAACTTTTTCCATTTTAGATCAATTAGGATTCCTATAATTATTTATATTTGTCAAATGCCAGAATAATGAGAGAAAGAGAATGTTTTAAGGCATTTCGGCCCATTCCGTCCTGACAGAATTGGTCTAATTGAGCCATGTTTGTAGGTCGCCTTGGTCACACCCGCTTTTTCAGCTTTGCCCATAAATTTTCAATAGGATTGAGATCATGGCTTTGTGATGCCCACTTCAAAACATTGACTTTGTTATCCTTAAGCCACTTTTTCACCAGTTTGGCAGTATACTTCAGGTCATTATACATTAGGAAGAGCTATTTCTACCCAAGCTTTAATTTCCTGACTGATGTCTTCAGATGTTGCTTCAGTATTGCAACACAATCTTCTTTCCTCATGATGCCATCTATTTTGTGAAGTGCACCAGTCCCTCCTGCAAAAAAATAACTCCACAACATGATGCTGCCACCCCCGTGTTTCACAATAGGGATTATATTCTTAGGCTTCCAAGCTTCTCTCTTTTTCCTCCAAACATAACAATGGTCATAATGGCCAAGCAGTTCAATTTTAGTTTTGCAAGACCACAGGACATGTCTCCAAAAATCTAGGCCTTTCATCCTGTGTGCATTTGCAAAAATTAATATGGCTTTTTGTGTTTCTTTTGGAGTAATGGATTCTTCCTTGTAGAGTGGGCGTTTAGCCCATGGTCATGCAATTTTCGTTTCACTGTAGATAATGACACAATCTTACCAGCTTCACAAGATCTATTGCTTATGTTCTTGGTTTAATATACACATGTCAGGCCAAAGCATGTTCCTCTCTGGGACACAGAACCTGTCTCATTCCTGAGCGGTGTGATGGCTGGACTTTGTCATCTTGTTTGGACTTGCGTCTAATTGTACAGATGAAAGAGGCACCTTCAGGTATCTGGAAATTACACCCAAGGATGAACCAGACTTGTGCAAGTCCACAATTCTCTTCCTGCTTTCTTGGCTGATTTCTTTAGAATTTGTCATGATGCTACACAGAGATGTAGTTTGTTTCAGGTGTGAATTAAATACATCCACAGGTGTGTCTCTAATTAACTCAGATGTTGCCAATACACATGATATCAGCATATGGGCTGTCCCAAATTGTTTAAAGGCATAGTAATCTTAGAGTATGTAAACTTTTTACTTTGCAGAAAGTAATAAAAATTTACTCTATCTCTTATTATTCTGGCATTTGGCAAATATTAATAATTCTGGTAATCCTAATTGACCTAAAACGGGAAAGATTTATTCTGATTTCATGTCAGATAGTGAGAGAAACATGCATATGTGTCTTTTTATATAGTGTATGTAAACATATGGTTTCAACTGTACCTGTGTACTGGTGCAGAAGTCTCATTGGGTAAAATAATTTCTTTGTTGTGATAGCCTCAACAGGTTGTGCAACAAAATATTAAGTCAGAGTTACCATAATCTTTCTCCAGGCCATTTTCATTAGCTTGTTTTTCTACAGTTTTCTCTTGAACATCAATTCAAAGCAATGTATGAAAATTTAAATTGAAAGTTACTTTTGTTAGGTTCAAGTTATTTCATTGACCATTTTCTTACTTTACCAAAAATGTACCAACAATTTTGTCCTTGTTTGTAAATTAATTGTGCACTTTTTTAGACAATAATAATTCCTGTATTTTATTTTGTAGGTTGCAGAGCAGGTGATTTGTGAGCTGCACTCCTTGCTTCCCGTTCTTAGCCCTGAGCACTTGCGCTCTCTCTCCACTTCTCTAATGGCCAAAGTTTGCCTTTGCCTACGTCCTTCTCTCCCTCTACTGACGGCTGCTCAGAAAGCAGCTTTAATGCAGTCATTAAGGGTATGAGGCTTATTACATATCATTATAAACATATAGTATATTTTTTACTTCCTTTATGTTAACAAGGTTGATAATACAAACAGCAAGGAAAATAAGTATTGAATACAGTACGTCACCAATTTTTTTAGTAAATATATTTCTAAGGGTATGTGCACACTGGGCTGTTTTTCGGCGGTTTACCTGTGTAAACCGCCGTTTTGCCTACATTAGTTTTATGTTAATTTATGTTAATCCAAACCAGCGTTTGGATTAACATTAAAACTAATGTAAACAGCCCAAGGCTGTGCACATTAAGGCGGTTCCCCAGCGTCATCCGTTGCTAACCCGCAGGTTTCCCAGCGGGTTAGCAAAGAATGAACATGCTGTAAAAACCGGCGGTTCTGCAGCGGCTGCAAGCAGAATCATGTGCTGCTTCCAGCCGCTGCAGAATCGCCGCCGAGAACCCGCTGGGCAGCCGCCGGATACCGCCCGGATCCCGCTGCACATACCCGCACGGAAGCCGGTGCACGGCGCCGGAGCTTCCTAGCGGGTTCCGCCCACCCGCCGCCCAGAAACCCGCCGGTAAGTGTGAACTTACCCTAAAGGTGAATTTTGCAACAGAATGCAGTAACAACCCCTCAGCTGCACACAAACAAAGAAATAAAACAATTGATGTCCATAAATTTAGTGGAAAAAGTATTGAACACATGAAGAAAGAGAGGTGCAAAAAGCCATGGATAGCCATGACACCAGCTGACATTTATCAGTAATTAGAAAGCAATGCTGCCCCTTAGTAAAACACAATATCAGCTGGTTTAACTGATGGCCTATAAATAAAAGGTGCCTTATTACTATGGTGCCTCAAAATAAACATCTCGTGATGGGAAAAAACAGTGAGCTGTCTCAAGACCTTCACAACCTTGTTATTGCAAAATATACTGATGGAATTGTTTACAGAAGAATTTCTAAACTACTGAAAGTTCCAGTGAGCCTTGTTGGAGCCAAATCAGCCACGGCTCTGTGTTACCCACAATATTTCAGACAGATGAGTAAAAAGAATTATCAGATGAGTTGTCCTGCCTGTATGCACGCTCACCTTTCAAGGAGAAAAAGTATGTTCAAGCACATTTAAAGTTTGCTCAAAAACATTTAGAGCCTGTGAATTACTGGGAGAATACAATATGGTCAGATGAGACCAAAATTTGATCTCTTTGGAGGCCAAGAGGCACTGCTTAACACCCCAAAAACACCATACCAGCACTGAAGTCTGGAGGTGGGAACATCATAGAGTTGGGCTGTTGGCTGTTTTTCAGCATACAGTACTGGCAAACTTCATATAATTGAAGGAGGGATGACTGGAGCATTTCTTGATAAATATATGCTGCTCTCTACCAGGATAATGAAACATAGGTGGACATTTCAGCAAGACAATGATTCCAAAGACGCAGCTAAGATAAGTCTCAACTGGTTTTCGGAGAAAAAAAATAAAGCTGTTAGAATGGCACAGTCAATCACCTGAATCCAATAAAAATTTAAGGAGGGAATTAAAGCTCAGAGTTCATAGAAGGAGCCTACAGAACCTTCAGGATTTGAAGAGTGTTTGTGTGAAAGAATGAACCAAAATCACACCTGAGCAATGAATGCGATTAGTTTCTCACTACAGAAGGTGTCTTGACGCTATCATCACCAACAAAGGTTTTTGTGCAAAGTATTAAATAAATTTCAGTAAGTGTGTTGAATACTTTTTTCCTGTGTCAGCTCTCACTATTACAGATCATTTATTGACATCTTTGAGTGGATTGGAAGGATTGTTACTGACATCAGATGAGAAATTCATGTCAATAGCACCTTTAAAAATATATTTCCTTAAAAAAATTGGTCACATGTTCAAAACTTATTTCACTTGCTCTATGTGAGTGTACAGTGCGGAAAATAAGTATTTGATCCCTTGTTGATTTTGTAAGTTTGCCCACTGACAAAGGACAAAGACATAAACAGTCTATACAGTAATTTTAAGGGTACGTTATTTTAACAGTGAGATATAGAATGTCAAAAGTAACATCTAGAAAATCACATAGTCTAAATTATATAAATGTGTTTGCATTTTGCAGAGAGAAATAAGTATTTGATCCCCTACCATTAGGAGTTCTGGCTCATACAGACCAGTTAGAGTCTCCTAATCAGCTCATTACCTGCATGAAAGACAGCTGTCTTAAATTGTCACCTGTATAAAAGACTCCTGACCACACACTAAATTAATCAGTCAGATTCTAACCTCTACAACATGGGCAAGACCAAAGAGCTTTCTAAGGAAGTCAGGGAAAAGATCCTAGACCTGCACAAGGCTGGAATGGGCTACAAAACCATAAGTAAGATGCTGGGTGAGAAGGAGACAACTGCTGGTGCAATAGTAAGAAAATGGAAAAAATACAAAATAAGTGTCAATCGACATTGATCTGGGGGTCCATGCAAAATCTCACCTTGTGAGGCATCCAGGATCATGAGGAAGGTGAGAGGTCAGCCTAAATCTACACGGAGGAACTTGTTAATGATCTCAAGGCAGTTGAGACCACTGTCACCAAGAAAACCATTGGTAACAGGTTATGTCATAATGGATTAAAATCCCGCAGTGCCCGCAAAGTCCCACTGCTTAAGAAGGCACATGTGCAGGCCCATCTGAAGTTTGCCAATGAACACCTTGATGATTCTGATTGGGAGAAGGTGTTGTGGTCAGATGAGACAAAAATGGAACTCTTTAGCATTAACTCAACTCGCTGTGTTTGGAGGAAGAGAAATGCTGCCTATGATCCAAAGAACACAATCCCCAAAGTCAAGCATGGTGGCAGAAACATTATTTTTTGGTGGTGTTTCTATGCTAAGGGCACAGGACTACTTCACTGCCTCAATGGGACAATGGATGGAGCCATGTACTGTAAAATCCTGAGTGACAACCTCCTTCTGTTTGCCAGGACATTAAAAATGGGTTGTGGCTGAGTCTTCCAGCACAACAATGACCAAAAACATACAGCCAAGGCAACAAAGGAGTGACTCAAAAAGAAGCACATTCAGGTCATGGAGTGACTTAGCCAGTCTCCAGACCTAAATCCCATAGAAAATTTATGAAGGAAGCTGAAGCTCTGAGTTGCCAAGCAACAGCCTCAAAATCTTAAAAGGAACCTGTCACTCCCTTTGGGAATTTTAAACTGTGCCCACCAGCTTAAATATAGTGTAAATGGGGTTCTTATAACCCCTCTATGTGCCCAGATGTGCCCCTCATACCTGAGATATGAACTTATATTCTGTCCAGTGCTGGCCTCCTAAAAGGTCTGGGAGGCTGCTATATGGTCCAGATGTATAATATCCTCTCTGCCCCCCTGGCTGCAAAACCCCCCCTGCAATTTGAAAATTCCCACTCCTCCTCTGGCTGGCGCTTGAGTGACAGGAGCACTCACGCCTGCGCAGGGGAGCAGCTGGAGCAGGTGACCGTGCTCCTTCATTGAAGATAGTGCCAGTGTCTCATGAGATTTGTGAAGTCTGGTGAGACTTCCACACTTCAATGGAGGCGCATTATCACCTGCTCCAGCGGCTCCACTGTGCAGGCGTGAGTGATCCTGTCACTCAAGCACCGGCCAGAGGAGAGGCGGGAATTTTCAAATTGCAGGGCGGGTTTTACAGCCTGGGGCGGGTAGGAGGTTATACATCTGAACCATATAGCAGCCTCCTGTACCCTTTAAGAGGCCAGCGCTGGACAGAATATAAGTTCATATCTCAGGTATGAGGGGTACATCTGGGTACATAGAGGGGTTATAAGAACACCATTTACATTATGTGTAAGCTGGTGGGCACAGTTTAAAATGCCCACAGAGGGTGACAGGTTCCCTTTAATGATTTAGAGATTATCTGCCAAGAGGAGTGGACCAAAATTCCTCCTGACATGTGCGCAAACCTCATCATCAACTACAGGAAACATCTGACTGCTGTGCTTGCCAACAAAGGTTTTGTTTGCCAGAGACATCAAATACTTATTTCTCTCTGCAAAATGCAAATACATTTATGTAATTTAGACAACGTGATTTTCTGGATTTTATTATGGATATTCTATCCCTCACTGTTAAAATTAAGCTACCCTTAAATTATAGATTGTTCATGTCTTTGTCAGTGGGCAAACTTACAAAATCAGCAAGGGATCAAATAATTATTTCCTTCACTGTAGATTAGATCACTAATGTCTTGAAATCCATAACCTATATGTTGACGTTGACAATTTCAAACATTTATACAGTCCCTGACAGACGTTATGTTGCTTATCCATGTTATGTAAATAAAAGCTTATAATCTGATGTTAAATTCATCCATTGGTTTTATAAATTACTCTTTTGAAAGCTGAAACCCTCCCAAATGTGGTTTAGGTTAAGAAAATAAATTGGCATTAATGCTGAAATATTGATAATTTAATGAACACAGAATGGTCAGATTTTGGCAAGACAAAAGTTGTCGCCTGGTCATATAATGCACCCAAACCATATGTGAACATCATTGAGCATGTTTGGGGTAGGATGAAAGAAGAAGATTGGAAGACAAAACCAAAGAATCTAGATGATCTCTGGGAGGCATATAAGACTGCATTCTTTGCTATTCCTGAAGACTTCATTAATAAATTGTATGAATCATTGTTGAACCGCATGGATGCAGTCCTTCAAGCTCATGGAAGTCACACTGAATATTAAATATGACTCTAATAGCACCACAACGTCATTCACCAATGTTATGCAACATATATTTGTATTTAAGTTAATTATTTGTTTGAATATCACATTAATTTCTGTGGACGACAAAACTTTTGTCTTGCCAAAATCTGACCATTCTGTGTTCATTAAATGATCAATATTTCAGCATTGATGCCAATTTATTTTCTTAACCTAAACTAAATTTGGGAGAGTTTAAGCTTTCAAAAGAGTGATTTATACAACCAATGGATGAATTTAACATCAGGTTATAAGCTTTTATTTACATTTAACATGGATAAGCGAAATAACTATGATTTGGATGCATAATATAATAATAATTATTACTTTAACAGCCAAGTATTTTGCATCACATTACAAATTAAAGAGAACATATACAGAGAAAACTAAATACCACAGAGTAACAAAGTACATTATGGGGGGGGGGGAATTTAACATAAAGTTAAATTTTGTCGTCAGTTTCACTCATGCCTGTATTATTGGTATTTATGCCAAATTTATCAAAGTGGCAAACAATGTTTAATAAATATTCCACAATTGAAGATATTAGTCTTATGCCTAGAAATGTACTGCACTGTATTCCCTCCTCATAATGTTGAGTAAATTTGTAATTTTTTGTTCAACATTTAAAAAAGTAAAAAGTCATAATTATAGCTATAAGGTGGGATATTCTGGTGCGCCACCGCTAATGAGGAGCTCAAAATAAAAATTATGGACTTGGCGCAAAATACTTTAAAAATGGAACATAACTGTAAAAATTACAAAAAACTTGCTAAACATAGGTGCAAAATAAATGATAAATTCCTATTTATACAGATGGAATGCCTCAAGTTTGGAAGTTATCCTCTATTCACAGGATTGGAATTTACTTCAAGATCGCTGGTGGTCCTACCACTGGGACCCCCATGATCCTAATAAAAATCAGGGCTCTGAGGAGCCCAATGTGATTGGAAGTCAATCAAGAGCACATCCTCTCCATTCTTTCTTAACAGGAGTGCTGAGGATCAGCTGAACGTTGCATTGAGCTATCTCCTACGGGGCCGTTAAGAATAGATGTAATGAAGGTGCACATGATTGATGACTGCTCCATTCACAAAGGGCTCTTTAGAGCTCTAGTTCTCAGGATTGCTGGGGTCTGACAGCGATCAGAAAGTTATCCTTTATCCAATGCATAGGAGATCATTTCCAAATTTGAGACAACCCCTTTATAAGACAAGATCACATGTGAACCATCCTTCTTCAGGATATTTTGAAATGCCACTTTTGAAACATTCCTTCCCATAACATGCTCCTATAGAAATGCTGGGAAGTCAAAGTGCCCACAAAGCAGTACCAACCAGCCATAGTGATCCACAAGGGACATAATGCTGCCCTAAAACTGGACACCACTGTTTGGTATAAGATTGTCTGTCAAAATGCCCCACTGCACATACAGCTAAAGTGCCACTATGTAGAATATGTGCCTACAAATTCCCCATAATGGTGCCAGTTAGCATCAGTGCATGTTACTGCTTTGTAGTCCTCCACAGCATGTACTTATCATAAATTTGTATCCAGCACTTTTTTATTTTAAATTTTTACTACATTTATAAAATAATTCAAATAACCATAACAGTGATCAGTTGATTGCAGGACATGGCTAGGATGTCACAAGTGGTTGTTTCCATGATCCTACGTAGAAATTCACTTTTTTTCTTACTTATATAGAGGCATATCCAAGATGTGGAGCTGTGGCCTGAGCAATTTTCATGTCTTCTTCCATTTGCACCACTGAAACTGTTGCATTTGGACACACAAATCCTACTGCGGAACATGAGCCTGTATGGGGAAGTTGCCTGGATGCCACAGCAGGTAACTACTGACTAGAGTGTGGTCGTTCGCTGGCATAAATCTTGAAAATTATAATGAGCTGAAACATAAGAATTATAGCAAAATGTAGAATTCTTAGGCCAGTTTCAAACTCACTTACCATTTAATAGCATTAGTCTTTTTCTATAGGCCAAAGAAACTTTTGGGGCCCATTAAGCTCCAGGACCTGGGTGCAATTGCAACTCCTGCACTTAGTGTAGTTTCGCCCCTGTCTGTATTAAAAAGAAATGGGAAATATACAGGACTTATTACTCTCATTCCTGCTGAATCCACTGCTGGCTTTAGCTCAGAAGACGTCATCAAAAACTTCAGTGGCGTTTTTCGGAAACAAGCAGTGTGTGAAATTTCACATTAGAAAGACAATATTTAAGATCCTTTGAGCTTTTATCTGTACAATGGGGCTTGTTATTGTAGAAAGAGTCTCTCTTTGTCATATCCAAATCAAACAACTAAAAGCCTCATCAAGTACTGTGTTGACATAATAAAAAACAATTGTTTGTGTGTCTGTCGCTTTTCAATTTGATTTATAGATGACCTAAAAAAAATAGTAACCTAAATAATTGTTCTGCCTTCCTTCACGTTATATGTGCTGCGAATTTCAGCATACAGCTTAAACCTTCTCTGCATTCCAAGCAAACAGACTGTTGGTTCTGTAGTCTAAGGTTTATTGGTCAACAGTGAGTGAATGATTCGATGGATGATTCATCAGTTACAAGTGCTGTAAAACTGTAAGAATACAAATTAAACAAATCAGTGCTAAGCATACCACATATGACGTAATGTGATGCATTTCATGATGCCACATAAGGCCTAAGGACTAGGGCTCATTACAAAAGCCTACTAAGGCTGGTTTCACACTGCGGTCAGATCAGGTCAGATCAGGTCAGGTTTTGTGTTTCAAAACCAGGAGTGACTCCAAAACCTAGAACAGTTGTCAGTCTTTCAATTATAGTTTTTCTTTGCAAGTTCCTCTCCAGGTTTTGGCACACAAACCTGATCGAACCTGATCAGTGAAAAACCGCAGTGTGAAACCAGCCTAAGCAGCAGAGTATTCCAGGATTATTGTTATAGAAGTGACCTATGCCCTGAATTGGCTGCAATAAATGGATAAATAGGTCATTGGTCCAGGTTAGTTCAAATCTCTCTGCTCACATTTAGTAATACATGAGACTGATAATAATAGTCGTTCTGTCAGGCTAAGGCTGCCTTCACACTTGCAGATGCATCTGCAGCGTTTTGCAGATGCATCTGCAAGTATCAGCATGCAGACCGCGGCCCCTATGTTTATAATAGGGCGCACCGCGGTCTGAAAGCACTCATTCATCCCTATATGTGAAGCGTCCGCAGGCGGATGCCTGCTTACAGATCACACTCTCCCGCCCGCACCATGGACGCAACATCTCGCGTCCATGGTGCGGGCGGGAGAGTGTGATCTGTCAGCAGGCATCCGCCTGCGGACGCTTCACATATAGCAATTAATGAGAGCTTTCAGACCGCGGTGCGCCCTGTTATAAACATAGGGGCCGCGGTCTGCATGCTGATACTTGCAGATGCATCTGCAAAACGCTGCAGATGCATCTGCAAGTGTGAAGCCAGCCTTATAGAAGTAAATCATGTAGTGGTCACATGTTTACATTACTGCTCTATTCACACAAGGAGTCAGACTAAAAAGATCACCTGTCCTGTGGATAGGCAATAATAGTATTTAGAGGTGAAACTCTTGAATAAGTGTAATGAATCAGTACACTCTTATCTTTTGAAACAGACTCAATTCCTATGGAGGAAGATTCAGGCTGGTGCAAACCTGACCAAGAACACGATCCTGTAAGTTAATGTGCAATGAGATAAGATAACCTTCCGGTGGAGCACTAAATATTGCAAAAAGTATAAGCCTTACATCGCTCCTATTTGTTTTCTGTAACTTATCTATAGGCTAGGATTGAGATAAAAAATGGACTATCTTTTTCCTGTTAATAGCAGCCTAGGAACCCTGGCTAATGGGATTGAATGTGACAATCTGCAGCAACTAAACACCCTATCGGAAATCAGAGATGTGGTTAAGTATCTCCAAGGGATCCCTAGTGGTCTGCGAAAAAGTCTTGTAAGAAATGAAGTTTGATTAAAAATACAGCTACATTTTCAGATTTCTTTCATTAAGATTTCTCTATTTATCGTTCATAGAGGAAGTGCATCCTGGAAGAAATTCAAAAGCGACCTGAGGTTTCCTGGGAAGACACAGGCTGGATGGTGCCTGAATTTATTACCGATCTCCCGTAAGTGCAAAAAAAAACAATATTGTGGCATTTGCACTGTTGATCTTGACTATTAAATGATTCCTGATTGCCTACATGCAAGCTGACTGGCAGTTGTTTAATGGCCTGGAGAGTAATGCCGACCGCCCATTTGTATCGTACTTAGATATCAGAACCAGATGGTTTGCCAATGTAAATCAGGTTTTCCTTCTATAAGTGATGTTACCTTTACACGCCGCCACCGAAGGCAGCAACAGGCAGGCACCGCACGTGCACGCGCGCGTTTTCAACGGTTCCTGACGGTGCCTGATGCTGCATTTACACGCCGCCACAAGGTGCTCCAGACAAGATATTTTCGTTCCCCGGAAGTGCCGACGGGTGCTGCGGGTTACCTTCTGTGGAATACCTTCCCTGATTTACACGCCGCTACCAGAAGGGAATATGGGCGGACCTGGGGCAGCAGGGACAACACATAGGCGTGCCAGAGTTGTGTATTACGCGACGCTCATACGGTGATTGGGCAATGCAATAGCATCATGATTGGCCAGCCAGCGCAGGAAGGCTGGCTAATACATGACGCTATGGCAAATGTGGAGTGTGAGTGGTCAGCTCGCTGAATATGGCGCCCTATGCAGGGATACACGCCGCCACCATAGGGATTATGCCTGCTTGTTTTTGAGCACGGCTGAAACACAGGTATCCAAAGGCACAGGAAGGAACTTCCTAAATTACATGCCGCCACTTCACGGTCTTTTGAAGGAAAAAGGAACAATTTTGTCCGATACCTGGCGGTTTCTACCTTTCGGTGGCGGCGTGTAAAGGTACCATTAGTGTTATGTATCTCAGCACTATTTGTTTTAATTAGTCCTTTGTCAAACATTTGGTTTCTGAGCAGAGGTCTTAGGGTACCCTTACACACCGCAACCACGGCGAGAATTATTGACGGCGATATTGTGACCTGGAAACATTGCTGCCACATTTCCTCCCAATTGCCTCCTTATTACGGCGAGTAAATTGGGAATTTGGAGGCGATGAAACCAATGTCGCCTGGTTTCGATATTGGAGCACCGCTGCAAATCGAAACCAGGCGACATTGGTTTTATTGCCACCAAATTCCCTATTTACACGCCGCAATAAGGAGGCAATTTGGCGGCGATCATTCCAGCGAGAAATATTGCTGCCAAAAATGTCTCCCGCGGTTGCGGTACCTTTAGAGGCAATAAAACAGTATGAAGACGCTGTGCTTCTTTAGAGCTCAATTTACTTAGAGCTTACTTATTTAGAGCTTTAGTGCTCAATTTACATTCTAGATAAGGGGTCTCAAGCTCGGCTGGGTTTATGGGTTGCACATAGAAAAAAATTGATTTCAGTGGGCCGCATCCCTTGTAGGACAAAGTGACATTTTTATATCCAAGCAAAGAAAGGAAAACGGCACTCACCGGGACTGCGTGTAGTAGTGCCCTTTATTGATGGGGTTGCGGATACAGGGTGCAGGGACGGGTACCGGGGTGTCCCTGAGCTGGTTGTGTAAACCCACAACCAGTGTATACGGTAGTACAGCTGCCGCTGGATACACACTTCCACGTGTTCCAATGATTCGCGCTGCTGTAGGGAAACCAGGACAATAAAAGGTCTGATGCAATTATGTATTTATTTCCGACGCATTTCGGAGCTCACTTTGCTCCTTCTTCAGGGATACAATTATCAAGAACAATTGACAATATGATCTGTCCTTGATGATTGTATCCCTGAGGAAGGAGCAAAGTGAGCTCCGAAACGCGTTGGAAATAAATACGTCATTGCATCAGACCTTTTGTGATCCTGGTTTCCCTACAGCAGTACGGATCATTGGAACACCATCCTTTGGTTTTGTTTAAGTGACATTTTTAGTAATATCAGAATTTTATGCTCAGTGTAGTAAGGTACAAATCCTGATCCCCTTCTTGTAGGAATGTCCCCATCCTGTAGTAATAATAAGGTACTTTGTCCGAAAAACCTGAAAATGTGCATAGGGTCTTATATCTAGGCAGAGTGGGGCTATCGCCCGATGAAATTTGCTCACCTTGCTCACCTGGTTCGGTTGTGTAAACCCACAACCAGTATTAGCTCTCGTACAGCTGCCGCTGGATCCACACCTCCACATGCAACATGGCAAGCAATTGAAACAGGAGGAAATGCCTGTGATACTTGCTGCTGGAAGGAAAAACCAGGACTCAAGAAGTCTGGTGCAATGGTGTAGATTTAATCCAATGAGTTTCGGAGCAGCCTCTGCTTCTTCCTCAGGGAACCCTGTGGAAGGAGCAGAGGCTGCTCCAAAACGTGTCGGAATAAATCTACACTATTGCACCAGACTTCTTGGGTCCTGGTTTTTCCTTCCAGGAGCGCAGATCACCAGCACTTTGTCCTGTTTCCATCTTGTAGTGATGTCCCCATACTGATACCGTTTTGTAGTGATGTCCCCCATCCTGATCCCCATCTTGTATTGATGTCCTCTAAACTGATCCCCTTTTGTAGTGATGTCCCCCATCCTCATCCCCTTTTGTAATGATGTGCGATACCCACCAGGGTCGTGGGGTGCTCGGTACCAGGCCGATCGGTTCGATGGGAGGTCACAGTGGCAGTGACTCGGCTCTGTGGCCCTGGGCGTGCAGAAAAAGGGGATTATTTACAGGGGATAAGTTTGTGACGCCACCTGTGGTTAGTCTGGTCAGGGTGACCAGTGCTGCTGTGGGACCTCTGAAGCAGATAGAGTGGCAGCCTGGATGGTATCGCTCTCCATAGGCAGAGTAGTGCCCCAGGGATGGTGATAGGAATGCTTTAGAGGGAGACAGTGATGATAGTAGTCATGGTCACAGTTGGGAAGGGGGACGGAGAGAGCGGCAAATGACTGGCAAACACCGGGGTTTGCAGTTTCTGTACATTTTTCTTGTAACCACGTGGTACAGTCCAGGGCATTGATTATCAGGTCCAGGAGGATCCGGGCAACCTGGGAGCAGTTGGATTCCACCCCGCCAGGTTTGTTTGAGGTCTGCCTGCCGCGCTTCTCCAGTTCAGGGTCTCAGTGCTTTGGTGCTACTCTGCGGCCTTCTCTCTCTCTCCTTGCTTTGCTTTGAGCATGTATGGCAGGCAGCCTGAGTCCTTCGTCGACACTGCAGGATGGCTCGCAGCTCCAGGCCCTATCACTGCTGTGCCGCCGGGTCTGAAGTGTGGCCAGGAAATGCGCAGTCTCCCATCCTCCAGAAGTGGTCAGCGGGTCTTGCAGGTCCCGACTGACCCGGGACTCTGGCATCCTTCGTTAGCACGGCCTGGAGTGAGCCTCACAGCGGCTCCACTTTCCAGGTCCTTTCTCGTCATCCTCTCTCCTAGACTCCTCGTCTAGACTCCTCAATTGTTCCTCCCTCCCCACTCTTTTCCTACTCTTCACCCCTCCTCGCCAGAATCAGAGCAGCTCCCCTGAACTCGGGTTCAGAGCTCCCCCTTCTGACTTGGAGTCGAGAAAGGTGTATGTGTATGTGGGGTACCTCGTGAGGGGCCTGCTCCCAGGCATGACATTACCCCCGGTGAAGGAAGCAACATCACTGTGGCATCCGGACCTTTGGGGTGCCACATTACCCCCTAGTGATGCTGAGTTTGTCCCGGATAGAAAGACATAATGAAAACATAATTAACAACAACAATTTCTTATCTTCAGAGGAAGTATTACTTTTGTACAAAGTCTCAAAAATACAAAAACCAAACAAAAATCCGAAAGCAGTCATTGTGCCACCTAGTCCTTATGCCACCATTCAGGAATTGTCTCTTTCCAGGTACCTGGAGGTTAGTTGGTGGAAACCGCCCCAACCCTCTTAATCTATCATCCCTTGGCGTGACTACAGGGCACTCTGTCACAGGTTGGGCCTTTTTTTTGGTCACGCCGGCGATTTGTTTTTCGGGGCCAATAATAAATAGAACTTTTGTACAGCATTGTCCTGACCACACATAGTCCTGTGAACCAATTGTCCATAAATAAAGAACTATTTACATTCAAGATTGCTTAAAATTTCTTACAGTATTTCCTGTAGGTACGGTATGCTTAATGGTTTCTTCTAACTCTCACATCAGTTCATGTGGGCAATACACTTTAACAATTCAAACTCTTTATACCTACTCTCTGTAGGGAGCTGGGATCTGACCTTCCGTAGTGCGATGTGATCTACTTAGGACTAGTAGGGACCTTTCACTGCCTGGTGTGTCTACCTCACGTCTGACTGGCCTGTCAGAAGCTACTGTGTCTATTACAGGTCCTGTGGACTCACTAGTGACTGTGCTACAGGTAGGCCTATATCTTACAGGTAGGCTGGGTAGCTTTCTGCAACTCCTTAGACTCACTACGGGCATGACAGCTTCACCGCTAGCAGAGGGTTGATTCTTTTGTTCCACTGCGGGTATGGCATCTGTTTCTAAAGGTGACAGATCTTCAGGCTGGTTCAGAGTCTCTGCTGCATCAGGTACAACAAACTGCGGAAAGGTCAAGACAGGTACCACAATTGCTTAGTTCACCTGCATCCAGGTCTAAGGACAATCTCCTAAAACAGTGTATCTTCTTCTCAACCTCTATCTGTTGAGGAACGTTTTGATCCTCCTGTTCTCTCAATTATTCTGGACATACCTTTAAGGGGTCCCTTGACACTGCCACTGAGGTTCTTCCTCCATCTTTGCTGATGAGGCATACCTTGCTGTTATCAAAGTGTGAGGGCAAGACAGTGTATGGCTCAGCTTCCCACTGGTCATCAAGTTTATGCATCCTCCTCTTTCGCTTTAACACCTGTTCTCCTGGTGCTAAGGGAGTAGCTGGGGCTTGCTGGTTGTAATTTCTCTATTGCTTCTGTCTTGCCTGTGACATGCTTTTCTCCAGACACTCTTAAACCTTGCAGTATTGTTGCTGGCGCTCGGTATCCCAGTCTGTATCTGGTTGTACATTCTCTGGTACTAGAACACCTATATCAAGGTCAACAGGAAGTCGGCCAAGCCTGGCTCACATCAGGTATGCTGGAGTGCAGTTGGTTGCATTCACTGGGATATGGTTATACAGGTCTACCAGATCTGGCAACTTCTCTGGCCACAAATTAAGCTCCTCAAGAGGCAGAGTCTTCAAAAGGTCTATTACTACCTAGTTCATTTTCTCGCATAACACGTTGGTCTGGAGATGATACGGCGTAGTCCTTATTTTTATGTAGCCATACAGGTTACAGAACTCCTGAAACACCTCTGCTTCAAAGGCTGGGCCTTGGTCAGTGAGGACTTACTCAGGGTAGCCGTGTGGTTGAGAGAAATGCTCCTGGAATGCCTTTGCTGCAGTGTTGGCTGTTTGGTCCTTCACTGGTACGACTACCAGGAAGTGGAAATAGTGGTCTACGATAGTGAGAGTGTAGACATAGCCTGACTGGCGCGGGGCTAAATTCACGTGATCTAGGGTTACAAGTTCAAGTGGCTGCCTGGTGACTATCGGCTGTAAGGGAGCTCTCTAGCTATCACGATTTTTCCGCCTCAAGTTGCACGGGCCACACTCCCGGCACCACTTCTCAATAGCTTTCCTCATGCCTATCCAGAAAAAATGCTCGTGAATCAGGACCTCCAACTTCTTCCATCCAAAGTGCCCTGCTCCATCATGGTATTCTTCCAGGACCATCAAGGCATCTCTCCTGGGAACACCTATTTGCCAGACTAGTTCATGAGTTCTCTTACACAATTTACCCCATGGATGAACAGTTTGGGGCTGTAGATTGAACGAGAGCTCTTGGCCAGTGGAGCACCTGCCTTTTCCCTGGTGGGAGTATTGGGACGCACCTGGACGATGGAAAGCCGGCATCTCTATTTCCTCGAGCTCTTCCAGGTCTTCTCCCATGCCAGGCAAATTGGGCATTCTGGACAGTGCATCGGCATTGCTGTTCTTATTTCCTGCTCTGTACTTTATTGTGAATTCATAATTGGACAGCCTTGCCATACGCTGCTGTTCTAGCGCACCCAGCTTTGTGGTTGCTAGATGGGTCAATGGATTGTTGTCTGTGAATATGGTGAACTTTGCTAAAGCCAGGTAGTATTTGAATCTTTCAGTGATGGCCCAGACTATGGCTAAGAATTCCAGCTTGAAGGAACTGTAGTTGTCAGGGTTCCTTTCAGTGGGATGTAGCTTTCGGCTGGCATAGGCGATGACTCTTTCCCTGCCTTCTGCACCTGGGATAACACGGCCCTAGTCCCACGTTGCTGGCATCAGTGTATAAGATGAACGGTTGGCCATAGACAGTGTAGGCCAGGATTTCATCTCCCGTGAGGGGCAATTTCAACCCGGTGAAGGATTCTTCTACTCTGCTGTTCCACTCTATCAGAGGACTCCTGTTCTTGGCCTTCTTGGTTTGGCCTACTAGCAGGTATTGCAGAGGGGCTGCTATCTTGGCAAAGCCCTTGATGAACCTTCGGTAATAGCCTACCAACTCGAGTAACTGCCCCATTTCACGGATGGTAGTCGGCTTTGGCCAGTCCCTGACGACAGTGACTTTATCAGGGTCTGGTGTCACACCTTTTCCGCTTACTATGTGGCCTAGGTACTGTACCTTAGGATTCAACAGGCGGCATTTAGACAGCTTTATCTTCAGACAGATGTTAGAGAGGGCTTCAAATACCTCAGCCAGGTGCTTCAAGTGATCCTCATAAGTTTTGGAGTAGACAATGACGTCATCCAGGTAAAGTAGGACTGTTTCAAAGTTCATATGCCCTAGACAGCACTCCATTTACTGCTAGAACATTCCTGGTGCGTTGCAGAGCCTGAATGGCATGCAGTTGAACTTGTACAATCCCATTGGCGTCGTAAACGCGGTCTTTTCTCGGTCCGCCTCTGCCACGGGACCTGCAAGTACCCTCTGGTGAGATATAGGGTCGAAAA
The DNA here is from genome assembly GCA_033576535.1 of Allobates femoralis. NCBI lineage: Eukaryota > Metazoa > Chordata > Amphibia > Anura > Aromobatidae > Allobates > Allobates femoralis. Next base: position 157,314,530 of record JARQOC010000004.1, read on the forward strand.
ATAGTTAGCAGATTTCAGGGCAGCTAATAACTCCTCAATTCGTGGTAACGGGTAGGCATCTTTATGTGTAATGTGGTTAATCTACCTGCAATCAACACACATGCTCATTGTGCCATCTTTCTTCTTAACGAGGACTAACGGGTATGACCAGGGCTACATCTATCTCTCATCGCCCCTGCTTCCTTCATTTCCCATAACATGCCTTTGGCACACTGATAGTGAGCCAGGGGAACGGGGCAGTAGCTTTCTTTAATGTGCCCATGGTTTCCGGTAGGAATATGGTGTTGAACCTCTTTTACCTGCCCAAAGTCTAGGTGGTTTTTGCTGAATACCCATTCATACTCTTGAACCACCCAATAAACTCCTTTCTTTTGGTATGAAGGGGTGGAGTCAGTGCCAAGGTGTAGCTTCTGACACCAGCCCTCCTACTGTCCTCCGCCGTTTCTGATGAGACCAATGGTTCTACTGCCCGTATTGCGTTATTGTTGACAATAAACAGCTTAGCAACGGTGGCATACCGGGGTAAATTGATCTCTTTCTCTCCAAAATTCAAGACGCATATTGGTACTCTCCCCTTGGGAAATCTACTACCCTCGGGCTGTCAGGATAGTGGGCCTGCTGTCTGAGTACGTGGGTTCTACCAGGGCCTGGTAATCTTGACCCCTGATGCCTACACCAGCCCAACACCATTGTAGTATTTCGCTTCTTGGAGGTATTGCAATGAGGAATGGGTCACTCACCTCTACTTCTGATTTCTCCACCAGACAGTTCTACCTGTTGCCTCTGCATTAGGGCTTTGATCTCCTTTTGCAGGACTTGAGAGCTGGCAGTTTTGACCACCTGTTGTAACGAAGCAATAAGCTCTCCAAGACAATTCTCTATCACATTAGTACCTATGGTCATCATTGGATTACGTTCTTGTTCATCAATATCTACATTTATCATGCCTTAATGGTCATCTCTTTATACCCCACTTGATGCAAAGTCTGACCATTACTGGCGATTATTGTAAAGTCATCATCTGGGCTTTGGGTAATGTCAAAGTCAGCCCAGTACCGTTTATAAAGTATATATGACATCGTTGTCACCTGGGAGACAATATCCAGCAGAGCGTTCATCGGGATGCTATTAAGCTCGATAGGAAGGACTAGTCGCACTCCGATGTACTTGTCCCGACAATTGTGTGGACCTTGTTATCTTACTCCTGGGGCTCGGCCCTCTGCCCTAGGGGTTGCCCATTTAAAGGACATAACCTGTCGATGTGCCCCGCCTTGTTGCAGCGATGGCAGATGGGTTGTCCAGTTGAGTTGTAGCAATCACTGTCTCTTCCCCTAGTCGGTGGGATCCTCCACTGCTGTCGCCATGGTACGTCATTTGGACTGGAGGCCAACTGGATCTTTTCCTTTGGGGATGATACTTGAATGGACTGCACACTTTTTCTTAATGCAGCCACACTTTTGGTTAACTCTTGGACCTAAAGGTGCAGATCTGCGGAAGTGTCATCACTCAGAGTCTGTGCATAGGCCTCAACGGGTGCCTGCGGCAATGACGCTGCCTCCTGATGGTACATGATGGCTGGGCGTCTGGGGGGTGCTGCGCCACTAGGGCTTGCGTCTCGCAGCACACAGAGGCACAAGTGTTTTCTACTGGCGTATCTCTCCTGAGAATAAAAGCAAAGAATAAAGGCATTCTGCAATCTGTTTCAAAATTCTTTGGCCAACTACTGATGGGCAATTACATGACCACATGCATGTGATTTGCATACTTGTGGTCGTGAACTGACTACTTTCATCCACAGTGGTGTAACGTTTTTGGATCCGGCAGAAAAAAACACTTCTCCAGGATACATCCGGCGAGATAGCAGCCGGATGGCAGATAACTGCCATCCGGCTCCATCCAGCTCTGTCCCGCCCAATATTATCCTATGGAGCAAAAGTCCGGTCCGGGGCTGTCACTTCTGACAGCCCCGGACCGGATCACGCCGCAATGTGAACCCAGCCTTAGCGGCGAGGTAGGCATGGAAGGCAACTTTTAAACAAAAACGTCCATGGATGCTTTATTAAACCTCCAACCTTCATAAAGCAAACCACACATAAGGAAAATAAATGGCCTTTCTTTGCAGGGAAACAGGATACACAGTCCTAGGAAAGGCATTACAGTATCAGGGTGGGTTTACACGTTGCGATATCGGCGTTCAATTTCAATGAAAAGTCATTGATCTTTCGATCTTTGGAGCCGATATCGTTCCTGCATTGTATGGTGTGAACGTCCAATACGATGCAGGAAAGATGTCAATGCGATATCGGGGATTGAATGAGCGTGCTATTCAATGCTCCAATATTGAATGGAGATTGGAGCCGGATCGTGCTGTGTGACAGCCCAACTACGATGTGAAGTTCAACGTCACCCATTCACTCCCATGTTAAATGGTCGTTCCTGGGTTGGGGGGCGTAGACATCGTACGGATGTTGGATTCCTAAATCGCAAGGTGTAAACCTCCGATGCGATGCGGGAGAAACGTGCACTAAATGCGCGCTCCCGCGCCATTGAATTGCGTAATCGCAACGATATTGAAACGTGTAAATCCACCCTCAATCTAGCACACAAGTCACACAACAAGCCTTCTTACCTCCACACACAGACACCTGCTCTTTCTTATTTCCACCATACCACAACCTTGGGTGGGATATGTGAGCAGCCAGTCCCAGTCCCAGTCCCCAGTAAATGTTGCGTGAGTTTACGGTATTGTGAACTTCTAAAGATGCAAAAAAAACTTCTAAAATCATAATTTTCTTATTTTTCCAGTATTAAACTCATTGACAGACTTTCTAATGAATCAGTAAAACAATTCCTGGAACATGCTCATAAGTATCCAAAACGTTTCATGGAGCTTCCCGTTCATAAAAAGGCTACACTGGCTCAGAGAGCTCTTCATATGCTGGTAAGGAGGCAATACACATGTTCAAGGTGAATATTTGGAAACAACATTGGATATACTTCAATGTTTTATTATTGTATTACTGACCTGAGAATTAGCAAGAAAATTATGAAAACAGTATCCATTTTAAAGTTAAAGACTAGACCAAGATAAGATAAAGCTAGGTTCACACGTGGCGTATTTCTGCATTTAGGCTGGGTTCACATTTGCGGACCCCTCCGCAGCATTCTGTGGAGGGGATCCGCAATGTGACCGCAGCGGCCGCGAGCTCCTATCTTTAAAATGGGAGCGCACGGTGCTGCGCTTGACTGCGCATGACGGTGCGCACCCATTCACTCGCATATGTGATCTGTGCGCAGGCATGTTGCATTCCTGGTGCGGACGAGACTGTGTGATTTGTGCGCAGGCGTCCGCCTGCGCACAGATCACATATGGGAGTGAGTGGGTGCGCACGGTCATGCGCAGTCAAGCGCAGCACCGTGCGCTCCCATTATAATGATAGGAGCTCGCGGCCGCTGCGGTCACATTGCGGATCCCCTCCGCAGAGCGTTGCGGAGGGGTCCGCAAATGTGAACCCAGCCTTACATGGCGCTTTTGAGCGCTTGCGTAAAAGCAGTGCTAAAGAAAGTTGGATATGCCTTCCAGCAAAAGCTATGACGTGCGCAGAAAAAGAATTGAAATGCCAATTCTTTCCGCTTTTTGGCATGTTTTTCCCATAGGCCATCGGATAAAATGACCTCGGGAAAAGCGCTGTGTCTGCATGCAGTTGCTCTTTTTTGCAAGTAAGCGGGCGCAAATGCGCAAATAAGCGGCACTGCAAAATACGCCACGTGTGAACGCAGCCTAAAGGGCACATTACACGCTTCGATATCGTTAATGATATCGTTTGTACGTCATGGCTTTTTGGGTGGAGCAACGACATCGTAACGACGTCTTTGAGTGTGACAGGTAGAAACGATTAACGATAAGTCGGCTGATCGTTGGTCGGAGGTTTTTGAACCGGACCTAAAACCAGACGATGATCGTCCGTCCAACCTGCAGCATCGGTGTGTGTGACACCTTGATAACGATTTCGTTAACGACCTCGCCTATTCAGAACTAAAGGTCTGCTCATTCGACCATTGAAGCGTGTAACGAGGCCTTTAGGCTAAAGCCATACATATTACTTTAATGGCCACTATACACATTACATGGTATCAGCTGAATGATGCTTCGGACAATCTTTTTTCTGACAACATTCATTAGGCTGAGCGCTATTGTGTTCTTTATTAGAAATGCGCCAGCATAGGTCTCTGCTGGCGGCTTATCTTCAGGAGAGTAAAATTAATTCGGAGATACCCGATTGACATCTCATCCGACAATGAGTTGGTCTATTTCCCTATACACATTAAAATATAGGCTGATTTTGTCTATATCAGCGAGTGGGGGAGACATTAGTGTAATGTGTATTAGGGGCTTACCGTTGCAAAATCTGCGGATTTTGGTTGGACAGATTGAATAACTTAATATAGCTTGTCTAATTTTTATTTAGCCTATGACAGGCTAAAACAAAAACTGTGGTACAACTTTATTGTTGCAGTGTTAAAACATTATTATGTCCATATGTTGTCCATAAGCGGAAACACCATGCCCCAATAACTATGGGTTAACAGGAAACCAGGGAGTCTGATCTGCCCCTCAAGCTAGGGAGCCTTGTACTATTCCTATCTCATGGGGGACTCCTAATGGTGGAGAGACCTGAGTCTCCTTTCCTGGCCCTGCTCCTTACCAGCCTTGATCTGATTCCAACTCCCTCCCCCCCAAGAAAGGTGAGTTATAACGCCCACAGACAAAGGCAGACAAGGGAAAACCAAACCCCAGTAACAAATCACATATACACAAAGGTAAAGGCAATAAGAGTAGGAGAAGGAAGCTACAGAACAACATGGGAGAACTTCCACAACTGCAAGTAAATGTCATTACTTTAACCTAGGACACCACACCTCAGAGACCAACACTGAGCAAACCATAGCTGGTGTGGCACCAAATGGGTTAATGTGCCCCAGTAACACCACAAAGGGTTAACTCCCCACACAACCCACAACACTACACTAGCGCCTCCAGGCCAGAAGGGGGAGCTAAAGCTGCTTCCCTATATATTCTGGTGTGGAGAGGAAGTGGGGAAGAGCAGAGTGGTGGGAGGAGCTAATTTTGTTTACCTCAGAGTGGCAGTGACAGTTAGTCAGTTGGAGTTAGTTCAGTTCCTGGGAGGACTGAGGAAGAAAGACTGGTGGTGTAAAGGGACTGCCTTAGGCCTCTCCACAGCCTGCTACCAAGCCTAGCCAGTGTCTGAGGGAAGGAGTAAGAGAAACAGAAGTACACATCTGGGAGACTGAGTTACCTCATAACTCGCTCCGGAGGAGCGCATAGACCGGATACCGGATCCGAAACTGTGACTGACACACACAGCACAGTAAACACCAGACTAGTGGAGGTTATATATCTACACTGTACCTCAGCGAAGCAACACGGCAGGGTCAGAAATACAAAGGAAAGACTCAAGTTGCCTAGCAAAGGGGGTACCTGTGAGGAGAGACAGGCCAGTAGCCTATCTGAAGCAGCAGCAGGGCCACACACAAAGCGCAGGAGTAGGAAGCCAAGGACCCGGACAGGGTGGGAGCAACCCGGCCCCGGTACAGACTCCTTGGACAGTACTCTGCTAACAACATCATCTGCAGTAAAGACTTGGAAAACTTCAAAACCGTGAGTTTGCGTGATCCTTGTGCTCAAATCCTGCGTTCCCTCACAAGCAGCTATCATCTCTACTACTACCCCTATCCTGCAATATCCATAGCACCATCTATAGACCGTTACTATCTCTGCCCCGGGGAACCAAGCTCTACCTGCGGAGAGCCATTACATCCCCAGCTGCCAAACATCATCCCCGGAGGTTCTGCAGCAGCGGTGGTCACCCTGACTACAAACTGTGGGTGGCGTCATGACAAACTCTCCTGTAAATGTTTCCCCATTTACTTGCGGAACCCGGGACACGGTTCGGACCAAGACCGTCGTGATATCCCCAGCAGTACCCCGGTCCGGTACCGAGTACCCCGTCCCAGTGGGCTCCACACTGGCATGGAAAGAAGGCTTCCACCAGTATAAATAGGAGCAGAGCGGATGTGAAAGGCCTACCCACAACATGTGATAAGAGGTACAAATAGACCAGCAGAGATTAACTCTTGCTAGGCTACCTATGAATCAGCACACATCTGATCAATGCCAGAGTTCTGCCTGTTGATCACAGACACCAGAGAAACCATAAAGTGGATCATCAAAATCTGCAATCTGAATGGAGCCTAAAGCCACCATAACAGTCGGCGAAGTTTGTGCAAAACTGTGTGTGACATATTAACACGTTTCTGGTGAATGCTAAACGTTTACTTATGTCATGAGTAAACGTACAGAAATATGTTGGTGTTTCCGCTTATGGGCAACATATGGATGTAATCATGTTATAATACTGCACCAATAAAGCTGAAGATATTTTCACTTGTGCTGGGTCCCTTTCTTATTGTACTATGGTTGTTTCTTCCCTGGAAATGATGCTGTTTGGTGCTCTGGAGGAAAATCGGCAGCAAAAGTGACCTGACTTTCTCTTTTTTTTTGGAAAGAAAAAGAAATGGGCATGTTGAATTTGAATATACCTGATCATTTGTGGTCAAGGTACATAAGCCTCTGCTGTAGAATCTGGCGGCTGCTTAATCCTATATCACTATTGAGAACACATATACACTGAGTATTCACATGTATGGGGGAGGCATAGATGCACTAAACCACGTTAAAGTACAAAAATAATGTGAATTTTCAGTGTCTGAATATACAACGTATATGTTAATGTGTAGTAATGTGTAATGAAGTATATTTTCCTAATACAATAATATGCAGAGTTCTGATCTCCATATGTTTGATATTATTAATGAGCCTCATAGATAACCCTATATCTAATATAATAAAAACTTTTGTAGTTTAAATAAATGAATGATTACAATACTTTGTTCTAGCATGTCCCAATATCTGGAGAGATAACTGCACAAGACCTGGATCTGTTGGGACCTTTAGTTGGGTTTATCGGAGAAGAAGACATTTCCCGCATCAATAGGAAACATTTACTATTCTACTTGGAGGAGCTGAAGTCATACTGCCTGTCTGAGGAGTTCAGTGGAAAGCTGGGTCGGATTTTTACAGACGATGATCTGTTGGGGTAGTTATAGTTTGCCTCTATTATCACGTCACTTATTCCTGTGACCCAAAATCTGTGATTGGAATGAAGCAAAAATTGTTTTATGTAATTCGGCCTTATTGTGTATTTGATCTGTGCAATAGCCACAATTACACTACTGTCTGTTTCAAGGGGTTTTCCCGGTTTCATAAAAACACCCTGTCTTCTGGCTGAAGTTTGTTTACAGAACAAAACAAAACCGTGCTTTACTCACCCCCCCAGGTCCAGAGCTCAGTCTTCACCATTGCTACCAGTGATTGTCATTGCCTGCAACGCTGATGTCGCAGCAGCGCTGCAGCCAGTGATTGAGCTAATGGCTTGTGCTGTTGAGTTTCTGTCATCACTGCAGACAGTACGTCTATGTTCACACAGGGCATTCTTGCAGCATTTTTTTGCCATGGTTTTATGCAAATCCATGCTAATAAAAAGCTGTGTTTTACAGTAACAGCAAAACCTATGAGATTTCAGAAATCTCATGCACACAGACACACACCTGCTTTTTTTCTTGACTGAAATGGGACTCTACTTGTTTTTTTATGTGTTTTCAAAAGAATCAGCATGTCAATTATTTCACCGTTTTTGCTGCACTTTTCACCGGTACAATGCAATGAGGAAGTGCAAAACCGCACCAAAAATACAGACCTCGGATTTTGTTGCATTTCTGGTGCCATCAACATTCACAGGAGCCAAAATCGCAGCAAAAAGATACAGAAAAATGCCATAAAAATGCACCAAAAACACAAAAAAAACACCAAAATATGCTGCTTCCTATTGCCAAGACATGAGGTTTTGCTACAGTTATGCTGCAGAAAAAAAAACGCAGCAAAAATACCCTGTGTGAACATAGCCTAAAAGCAGTGGCGTAACATTCACGGTGGTAGGGGTCGTGGCTGCGACGGGGCCCAGACCTATAGGGGGCCCGCGTCAGCCGCCCTCTGTGCCCACCGATTCCAGTGCCCTGAGCCTGCCGATCCCAGTGACGGGCGCAGCACACGCCGCCGCACAGAGTCAGGACAGCCGAAAAGCACAAAGTCATCGGCACCAGCGTCAGGGACTCAGCACTGGACCTAATAAGGGTGAGTTAAGGGCATTTTTTTTTAACGAAACTGCAGCCAGGGATTTTATAGAAAACCCCTTTAAGGTAATTAGTATGCTATAGAGAATTCCCATCTGGATGGCCATTTAGCGATATACAATATGTAGCACATAAACACAATTATTGAATTTAGGTAGATACTCATTTCTTAACGGCTTACACTAATTTCCATTGATACTCAGCTTGGTGCAGTTCATCTTTCAGTATCCACTTACCTTGTTTCCCCGAAAATAAGACACCGACTTGTATTAATTTTTTGTCCAAAAGTTGCATCATGTCTTATTTTCGGGGGGAGGGGGGGTGCCTTATATTAAGCATCATCCACTATCACTCTGTAGCCCCCCATCATCGTCCACTACCCCTCTGTAGCCCCCATCATCCTCCACTATCAATCTGTAGCCCCCATCATCCTCCACTATCCCTCTGTAACCCCCATCATCCTCCATTATCCATCTGTAGCCCCCTCATCCTCCACTATCCCTCTGTAGCCCCCTCATCCTCCACTGTCCCTCTGTAGTCCCCATCATCCGCCACTGTCCCTCTGTAGCCCCCCATCATCCTCCAACTTCCCTCTATCCACACACACAGTCAAACACACACACAGCCACACACACAGTCAGACACATCACTGGAGCCTGCCGGAGCTTACTGCCAGCACCGCCGCCGCCACTTGATGTCACCCAGTGTGTACATAGTCTGGTGCCATAGATGTCTGATGGCATGCCATTAGCCAATCAGGCGACTGCTGGCGTCTGTTTGGCCGCGGCATTACTGTATATCTACACTGAGCTGCGCAGATGACCTCTGTACTGGAGATGTACGGTAATGCCGCAGCCAATCAGACGCCAGCAACCGCCATATTGGCTGATGGCTTATCATCGTACATCTGCGGCGCCTGGCTATGTACACACACTGGGTGACATCAAGCAGCGGCAGTGGCGGTGGCAGTGGCAAGCTTCGGAGGAACAATGGCGGCTGCAGAGGCAGCTGAGTAGGTGAGTATGATTTTTTTTTTTTTTGCATGCCTGCCACGTCCTATTTTCGGGGGGTGCCTTATATTAAGCACCCTGGCCAAATCCCCGGGGCGCCTTATTTTCAGGGGCGCCTTATTTTTGGGGAAACACGGTATATTATGATATTGCTCAGTGATGTGTAAATATGTAATAATTTGTTCTAGGTACATTTTATATATACATTCACCATGGTAATACTGTGCTTATTACTGTCTTTGAGGAATCCAGCTGATTGGACACATACACATATACAACTACTGGGACGATTGATCTTCCATTTAACATCTGAAAACATTAATTATGTCCGCAAGGTAATAGCCTGCAGTCATCACATCTGTGTCTTTGTTACTGTTTCTCCTACATATGAATTTAGGAATCTTGACATTTTTCTCTGTGATCTTTCGCCTATAGTTTATTTTTTCACTTTAGGGCTGCTTTATATGTTTTTTTTGGACCTAACATTAAATTATAATGGTTTTTTTGATTCTCTGTGATGATGTCCATGATTTTTGCTGATATAAAGTACATTTCATAGGTTAGCAATAAAAATAGGGTTCTGGTGGCAATTTAGCATGATTGAAGGATAAATCTACATACCATGTTTCCCCAAAAATAAGACATCCCCATAAATAAGACCTAGTGGGAGGTTTGTCAGGCTGCTAAATATAAGCCATCCCCTGAAAATAAGACCTAACAGTTTAAAAAAAAAAAAAATATATATATAGCATGCCTGCTGAACAGAGGAGCAGGGCATACAGCTGTGATGCATACAGTACTGCTACAGTATTGCCGTAGCCCGCTGCCATCATTGTACAGGTGACCCGCCGCTTTAAGCATTCCTCCACTTCCTCGTGTATGTACAGTATACCGGGTGCCACTCAGCGTACATGTACAGTGGTAAGCTGCTGGCCAATCAGACGTTACATGCTGGTCTCTTATTGGCCGGCTGCTGGTGTCTGATTGGCCAGTGGCTGCAGGCATCTGATTGGTCAGTGGATTAGCGTACATCTACATTGAGAGGCGCCCAGATACCATACAATACATACAGGAGGACCACAAAGGATCAGTGAGAAAAGGGTAATGGGGATATTGGTGGATGATGGGGGCTGAAAAGGGATATTGGGAGCTGCATGGGGATGATGGGTATATTGGGGGCTGCATAGGGATGATGGGGGCTGCAAGGTGATGATGGGGATATTGGGGGCTACATGGGGATGATGGGTCTGCAGAGGATGATGGGGATATTAGGGGCTACAAGGGAATGATGGGGATATTGGGTGCTGCGTAATGGGGATAATGGGGGCTGCAAGGGGATATTGGGGGCTGCAAGGGGATGATGGGGATCATGGAAAAATAAGACATCCCCTGAAAATTAAACATAGCGCATCTTTGGGAGCAAAAATTAATATAAGGCGGCCGTCACACGGTGCAATATCTTGAACGATATTGTAAGCGATCACGTGCACGCGCGATCGCTAACAATATCGTTCACATCGCTGGTGAGCTATCACACAGACAAACTCACCAGCGATGTTGGCCAGCGAGATCGCTGGTAACTATGGTACACATCGGGTTACTAGACGCCGTGCGGCGCTTAGTAACCCGACGTTTACCATAGATACCATCTCCCAGCATAGGCTCTGCCGCTGGGAGATGGATCATCGTGGTGTCACACACCACGATGAAGCAGATTGAACAAGCGTTTATCGCTTGATATGAGCTCCGGCTCTCATATCTGCGATGTCACGATCAAGCGATTTTACATTGTAAAATCGCTTGATCGCACGTAGCGATGCACAAACGATATCGCTTAAGCGATCAAAAAGCAGATCGCTTAAATGATATCGTTCAAGATATTGCACCGTGTGACGGCCGCCTTAGACACTGTCTTATTTTCGAGGAAACAAGGTAGTTGTAGTCAGTTACCATAGAGGTGTATAGATTTGTATAGGAGCTGTAGACAAAATAACTTGCTTTTAATTAACACTTACTGTAATGTTGCTTGTTTTTTTCCATTTTATGTGCATAAGAACAATAACAAATAGTTGCAAATAAAAATCATATTTAATTCTGTGCATAAATGCAAAGAACCTTCTAAATATTTAATTTACTCACAAAATGTTACAGTTCAGTGTATAGACTTACTATATACTACCATATACCATATATTGTAATAATTTTTTACATTTTTTTATATTTTGATATTTTTCCTCTCTAGATGTTATTCTGTTTTAGAAACAGCTGCTTAAAGAAGTGCTGCTACCAAACTTTTTGTATATGTAGTGTAGTGTAATCGTGGTAACATACTCACCGATTGCTGTCACTTACAATCTCCATTGCCTGTCTGGCCTCTTCTGGGGCTCATCACAGCTATTCTGACTCGCTTGCACATTGAGTGGAGTCTATGTGTGAGTCGGAAGTCGCTTTTACTTTTTAAGCCTATAGATAGTTGACACGCCTCCCCGGGGCCGTGGGGTACTCACAGCCGGGCTACAGTACTGCTGGAGAGTCATGTGTGTCGAGACCCGGCTCTGCGGCCCTGGCGGTATCAATAAAAGTTTGAGGTTTATGGTTTTGGGGTAGGAATCGTGATGCCAGCTGTGGTGTTCGACTATTGATAGCTGGCGATGCGGGACCTCTGGGGATGATATATTCGCAGTTGAGGTGATATCGCTCCCCACGGTTGGAGCAGTTTCCCCAGGGCAACCGATATAGTCTATTACGATGGTAGGCCGTTAGGGTGCTCTGGCTGGAGAGGCGGATGGGGGGCGGGACACTGCGGTAGATCTCCTGTGGCCTGCCCGGCTGCTTGGCGCAGAAAGAAACTGTCTCACACACAGTTTCTGAGTTCTGTACCCGGTTTACTCAAAGGTTTCTTTAGCAATGCCGCTGGGTGCTGCTCTCTGCCAAGCTCCAGTCCGGATAGTCCTCTAGGAGTCGGGATAGCTCGTCCAAGACTCCCCCTTTTATGTTCCTTTCTCTCGGGTTGTTCTCCCAGTGCTAACTGTTGGCCTCTCCTACTTGCGCCTCCGCACACATAGCCCCAATCCGTCAGCCACTGGCGACTGGTACCTAGCCTTAGTACGGCTACCTTCTCAGCGGATGTGACGGTGTCGGCCACAGCTCCTGTAGATCTCGTGGCCTCCGGTTCTGTAGTTGGTGTGTTGAGGCTCCTCACCACCTCAGGGCCAGTCTCTGGTTCCCAACCAGCCCCTCAGTCCAACTCCAGTCAAATTTGGATTTAGGCGCACGGGTGCCTCTTTGTCTGTCTCTGCCCCTGCCACTGGGGCTCCATCTGCCTTGCTTGCTTGCTGCTGTTCTGCCAACTCAGGATGAGCTCATCACCGCTCAAGTCCTTCGGGTCCTTTCTCTTTGATCTCTACCACACACTAATCTCTCCTCCCTTTTTCCTTTCCCCCTGACTGGTCCATCCCTCTATCAGGTCTGCCCACCATCCCCAGGACCGGATTCTAAGGGTGTGTTGGGTGCTTGCTGGGTGTATCAGACTTACCATCCCATTTCTCTGAAAACAGGGATACTACACCCGAGGGGTGGGTGTAGTAGCCCTTGTGGCATCCAGACTGCAGGGGTGCCACATAGTCATAATATGGTTTTATAGGCTTACGTTGTAAATGTAACTACAAGCTCACAGAAAAAACTCCAGTGTGAGCCAGCAAGCTAGAATAGTTGTTATATGAGTGAGTAGTGGAGCAGAGCGGCACTGGAAACGGGGTAACACAACAATCAATGAGTATTAATGTACTTAAAGGGAATCTGTCAGCAGGTTTGTGCTACCTCATCTGACAGCAACAAAATGTAGACTAAAAGATTCTAAATTCGAGGATGTATCACTTAGATTACTGGGTGTAGTCATTCTGTCACAATCAAAGAATTGAGTTTTAAGCATGTAGCTGAGCTGGGAAAGCTGCCCCCGCCACTACCGGGCTCTCAATAGAGATCATGCTTTGATTCTGAGGTGTCAATCACAGCAGGGCGCATATCCAACTGCCATGTGCGTGACTTTCTAGTCCTGCAATGTTAATCACAGGGTAATAAATCCATTAGTTTAGGTAAATAATTGCACAGACCATGATAAGCGAAGCACAGTTGCTTTTTGTTTTTTAACTCTTAAACCATACATAACAAAAACCTGCTGACAGATTCTCTTTAGAAGACACCTAAATACACATTTTCACAGGTATAAAGCAATACAAAGTTTGGTGGGAGTACTTCTTTAATTATATATGAATGGAGATTTGTTTTTTTTTCTTATAACAATATGTGTTGACGTCTTGTAGGACGTGTTGGGACGAGATACGTTGGAATGGCTACTGGAGAGTCAGAGAGAATGGGAAGACAGTGACATTGGGAAGATTTGTACCACCCAAGGCTCAGTTGCTGAGGAGCGAATAAGGAGGAATAAGATGTTGTTGGCTTCTTTTCTAACTAAAAGTGGCTTTAGAGGAATCCGAGGTCAGATACTTTTGCATGGTTGGCTTTTTCAAAAACGTCTAGAAGAGACTTTATCACTAATAGTAGTAATAAGATACAATAAAAATGCAAGTCTCATAAATGTAGAGAATAATAGTATAAATATAATATAAACGACAATTAGCAACTGGTGTCTAAATTATTGTTATTCAGCAATAATGATATTCTTATTGACAAAATAATTAAGAAAATAACTAGACTTGCTAGCTTACAATTGTTATACCAATAGTAAAGGAAATGTCATTTAGTGTTATTTTGACACCGTGATATACAGAAAAGGACTGCAGGGTATTATTCGTGTAATGTGGAGGAATTATATTTATTTGACTTATTATGGTTTATAATTCTTAGAAATGTGAGTACAAGAAAGGGATGAACATGTGAATTGATGTGCAGTAGATGGATAATTGTCTTCTTATATTCGTATTCATGTTTGTACCCGCCATCATAGACCCTATTCCCAAATGTGTGGACATGAGGGTAACATTCCCATCAGCCTGGAGCCCCTCTCAGATTAATGGCATGACTTTGTCCGAATTTGAAGGATGTTTGGCAATTATTATTCAAGATTTGAGTTTTTCAGTGGATCAAGGAAAAGCTGCTGTAGGAAAAGCAAAACAGGTACAATGTCCTTGGTTATCAGGTGTTTATTTTTACCTTTAAAGGTTATTGTCATCTTCATAAATGGCCTGTTAAATACAAGCAATTTAGTATTTTATTGATTATTAGATTCTTCAAACTCATGTTAAGTTAGTAACACTATTTCTTTTGTTTATAGCTATTAGCCCTGGAGACCGAACACACTGCTAGACAGCAAAACATGTGCAGCGCCTACAATATCTGTTCTAATGAGCTTGTAAGCACTGTTTCAATGCTGTGCAGGATCTCTGGAGCGAGCTGTTACCTCATACTCCCAGCCATATTCAGTATAACGCTAACAAGCTGGACAGCAGTGGTGGTTGGTCTCCTAAGCAATGAGCTGTAAATAAAAGAAAAACTTTAATATGCCTGCAAATGTTAATAAGCAGTAAATTGTGCTTGCTTTTACAAACACTATCAGATAAACGATAAGGGGGGCCAGCTCACTGCACCAAAGAGAAGGTCCGTCCAGGAGAGAGATCCGTAGGCATAATCCAATGTAGAAAAAATGAAAATATCCAGCATATGAACTCCTTGTGTAACAGTTTCTCCAAACTTTATTAGAACATTAAAATAAGACAGAGGACAGCATATGAACAAGTATAAAACATAAGTCCGAAGGATCCATTAGATCCATGATTCAACAATATGTTTCAGACCATGTGGTCCTTAATCATTGTATACCATACCTGTATAAAGTGAAAGTTTTGACTCATATGCTACCCCTCCCACTCAACTGAACAACCAATTTAAGGGTTACAGAGTCAGACTATATCAAAACATACAAAAAATAGTTCTATTTAAAATAATAAATTAAGTCTTGTCTCTGATTCATTGCCAGTGGAAATCTAGTGCGTTTCACATAGATCCACCAGGACTCCCTATTCTTTAGTATCCTCCTATGGTCTCCACCCCTGGCATAGAAACAGACACACTCTATACCTTTAACTGTACAAGAGCTTACATCACCATTGTGCACTATGGTGAAGTGCTTGGTAGCCACCGAACATCTGACCGACAATCTGTTACTGACATCTGAGAGGTGCCTACATATACATTTTTTTAAAGGGCCAGTTGTGCACCCAACATATTGAATTGCACAGTCTGTGCAAGTTATAAGATAATTGACAAACATCATATTGCAGTTTATATAACTACCAATATTAAATTCTTTACCTGTCACCAATGATTTGAAGTTATTACTGCTATCCACAAACTTACAACATGTACATATCTGATGGCTACATCTATAGAACCCCTTTAAATTAAACCAAGTAGGATTCATTTTCTCTTTTTATAGATTAGTAAAATTAGTAGAATCTAGGTTAGCTGCCTGGGTGGAAGGAGATTGTAGTGAACTGACCGATGCCGAGCCATCTGCTGGCTAGGAGAGTCATCACAGCAGTGAAGTTGCTTTTTATCCTTTTGTGTCATCCCTGTAGTTTATCTTCCTTCCATGTTATATTAGTGCATCGGTTGGACTAGTGTTCTCGCCGGCCAGCTCCCTAGCGAGGGATACGTACAGAGTTAGCAAGGGACTAGGTATCTTTCTCAGCGACAGGGTGATAGGAACTGTGTACATCGGGGACATCAGGGTACATCTGCAGGTGAGTGCAGGAGGTGTCTCTTCCCCCATTCCCTACTGACAGGGCCCACAGTTGTTATTGTGTCCCCGATGTTCACTTGTTTGTTTTGTTTTGCGCCAGGCACCTGTTAGTTCGTGAGTCATTGTCACACAATGTATTTGGACACATGTGAGTCTGTGCATAACAGACATGTTTGTTGTGTGGTTCATGGTAATGAGACCCCTTTTTATAGGCCGTTAGTTGAATCAAATAAGGTAAATCAAGCTCACCTCTTTCGCCAGTTAGTCCTCCTCATACAGCATGAATAATGACACTGCCATAGCCAAGTAGAATCCAATAAAATAAAAAATATCCAGTTTGTACAAAAGGAGGTTTAATATATCTTTCTATAGTCCCTTTGGCCTGTAGAAAGACTATTAGTTTTAAAGATATGCAATAATTGGGGGCCTCGTTGGAGCTTCTGCATCGGAGCTCATGAATCTCAAGTACCGTCACTGGTTAGGAGGGTTGTTCTTACTGCCAGATTCCCTTTAAACAACAGGAAGTTAAAGTTTAAACAAATCCCTAATGGTAAGTGTGAACATTGTAAGATGTATAATTTTTGTAATAATAATAAAGATCATGAT
This sequence comes from Allobates femoralis, assembly GCA_033576535.1. Classification (NCBI taxonomy): domain Eukaryota; kingdom Metazoa; phylum Chordata; class Amphibia; order Anura; family Aromobatidae; genus Allobates; species Allobates femoralis. The sequence continues at coordinate 157,331,177 of JARQOC010000004.1, forward strand.
ATGAAAAAAATACTTTACGAAATAAAATAAATAAAAATATGTATGTTTAACACAAAAAATGAACTAAACAATAGGTCATTTTCTGATGACACATTCCTTTTAAATTTTCATCTCATGCATTTATGGTATATCCACATGGACCCTGCCATACAATACTCTTAGGACTGCTTCACACCACAGTTTTTGACTGTCAGGTTCTGTCCGGTGTTTTGCATAATGCACCAGACAGAACCTGACAGCCTCCGACAAACAGAACCGGAGGGCAAATCTGCCCTGCGATCCGCTTTTTGCTTGCTTTGTTGCTGGCGCTGTCCAGTGCTGAAATTTCAGCACCACGGCTGTAGGAGAGCTGTCAGCGGGGCTGAAATTTCAGCCGTGGAGCTCTCCAGGTGCTGAAATTCAGTGGCGGCTGTTAAATGGTCTTTCAGCACCAAGCATCCAGAAACCGGTACGATTTTCTGCTGGTCCCGGCGCAATCCGGCTCCCATAGACTCCCATGCTATGGGGCCGCTAACGGGAGGATCCGGTTTTGTTTAGTTTTTGCTTCGGACACAAAAAATGATGCAGACTCCGTTTTTGTGTCCGATGCAAAAATCGGACAAAACCGGATCCTCACGGAAAACCATCAAACTAGACGTCAAATATGTACAATCTGGCGCCATAGGGATACATGGGGGGCGAATTCGGATACGGGGCTGTGCGGTTCACACCGGACAGCCCCAGACCCGAAAAACTGTGGTATGAAGCCGGCCTTAGTGGAGAATTGATCGGAATTTCCATACAAATGAATAATAATTCGTACCACCTCTTCACTGGCACATGCCTTGAGATATATGCAGGTTTCATTGGTTGGATTGACAGCTACTATACATCTTTACATTTATGACATATGATAAGTAACTGATAATATGTTGTAATATAAAATAAATGGGTAGAAAAAAATGACAGATTGTCTGCTCTAGGTGACATTAACTGGCAATGTTTATGCTGTGCAACATTTTATCATGTTATTGGCAAACTAAATGCCATGTTCCCTTAATTCCACCATAAACATTTCTCATTAAATAAATTGGCTGAAACATTAAAATAAAAAAAGCCAAAATGAAATGTGCCCAATTCTTTTTTCCCCCATGGTTGATTACCACTGACATGAGATCATTGATGGAAACCCTATGACTGATGTAATGAAACTTCCCCTTTCCTATGACAAGAAAGACTTCTGTCAACACTATAGGAAAAAGTTTATTTGGAAAAATAACTGAAAAGTGTTCTCAAACACAGAGGCTTAACTTGAAGCTCATGGGCCCTGATGCAAAACCTCCAAGGGGCCCCAATTGTTGCAAATCTTTAATTACAATAGTCTTTTTCTATAGGCCAAAGGGACTTTTGGGGCCCCCTAGACTCTAGGCCCTGGGTGTCGTTGCAACCTCTGCTCCTGTTGGAGTTACGCCCCTGCTCAAATATAAATATGATATAATAAAGTATAATGCAATAAAGGAGCTATCCAGTTTCAGAAGAAAGCTCTGTAGTCTTCTCAATTGAAGAGGATTGAGAGGAACTAGGTGAGACTAGTTAGCAAATGACCACTAGTCAGCACTCAAATCACATGCACAGGATATACAGGTAAATCGTGACAGCATGCGCATCAGACACTGTCCGCAGTCTGCTGTTACACACAGTGACTGAATCCCTTTCCTCTTAGACTGGACAACCCCTTTACAAAAAAAGCCCTGATTTACAAAATGAGTGACAGAAATGATTGATTTTGCTGATAATGAGGTCTCATAGGGCACAGTCTGATTGCAATGTTAAATTACTTAGTCATTCATATACTTCTGTGTTTAGGTCATTCAGTGCTTTTTGTGTTACAGGTGTTTGGTCCAGTGAAGAGTATGAGTTCGGCCCAAATTTTTCAGCTCGGTTACCTTGTTACTTTCATGACTGAGAAGGATCTAAATGAGATCAATATTTCAGACTGGGGAGCTGTCTCTTTATTGGGCAGAATGGACAACTGGACATGGAAACAGGTCTGATGATCATGAATATGGGATCTAGTTTTGGGCTGCACATTCTAAAAAGTATTTCGGAAAATGATAGTTGGTTAACAGGTGGACACCTTGTTTATTGCATGGAAGGGAAGCCTTCTCCTATAATGAGAGATTAGAAAAGTTGGGCTTGTTAATCTTAGAAAAAAAGCCTCAATGGTGATCTCTTTTCTTTGCATAAATACATGTATGGTCAATATAAAGGACTGGCAGATGATTTATTCCTTCCAAGAACCATATAAATGACAAGTGGGCTTTCATTACATGTAAAGGTGTTGCACTCACAGAAGGTGAGTGTGTGGAGGTGGATCCACTTGACCACAAGTGAACTGTGGAAGCTGAACCCTTGGGGTAGGAATGGTTTGGACTCAGTCTTTAATGTAATAGCTCCACCAGAGTGGCCAGGGTAGAAAAAGGTCAATGTCTTAAGTGTATAGAGCAGGCCGCAAAATCTTCAGCGAATACAGGAGGTGACAGGCACAGGGAGGCAGATGCCATTGTAGAGGACTCAATGCAGACAGGTGCAAACAATCAAGCATAGCAAATTGGAAGCAGGCTCATGCAAGTGTATAACACGCTCTAGAACAAGGCAAGGGTAGATACTAGATACAGGGAACAAGGATGGGGAGCAGGGGACAAAGGCACGGTACAAGGTAAGGGAACATGAGAACTATCAATGCCACTAAAGGACAATAGATGTTGCTCAGGCACCTCCCATAGGGGGAAGATGCCTTATATGCACAGAACCTCTCAGCAATAAGCTGAGCGATAGTTCCAGGTCAAGGCGTACTTGTCCTTTACTTCTCAAGAGATTGCACCACTTAAGCTCTCTCCCGAAAACCCTGATTATCGCTGGATCCAGGAGGAGAAGGACACAGGCAGGGAGCAAGGAGGTGGCACTGGACTGTGGGGAGTATACAGTGCAGAGGAAGCATCAGAGGAGCAGGTAGAAAGCCTCGTGGAGACCGGCCGCGCATCTCGAGGTATTACAGAAGGAAAGACAATTCCTGTAGTTAAATAGGAAAGTGTTCTTTACAGTTAGAACAGCCAGACTGTGGAATGTCCTACCACTAGAGGTAGTAATGGCAGGCACAATATCAGCTTTTAAAAAATGGTCTAGATGCTTTTTCTTATTAACGAATAGCATAGACAGAATATGGTAAAGAATCAAATTATTAGACCTGTCTTTTTTAACCTATGTAAGCATATCATGATTCTATCTGATTCATATTGGATTGAAAATGATCGTTTTCGTCTTTGTTTTGTTCTACAGTTTTTTTTACAGTATGTGACAATGAGGATACAGTATAATTGTCTGTATATTTTATGAATCTTGGTGACAGTTTCCATGCAGCATTTCACCACATATTGATGTCATATAAAAATGATGCAAAAAATAAATGCCATTCGTATTCTTCATCATTTTCTGCAGATGAAAACATTGACGTTGAGTGTCCTTCGTCAGAAGCAGAAAAGCACGTCGGAGCTGGATCTAATGGAGCTGACTGCTCTTGGACATCTACTCTGTGGTCTTAGAGTGGAGGAGTTAAAGAAAATTAATCCCCAAGAGTTTAGGTTGGTGACATTAACAATTTATATAGAATGACCATGGTAGCACAGAGAGACTGGAAGGTTATTGAGACATGTAAACCGCAGACTGGAAAGCTCTATGAACACATTACCGTAATTACATTTTTTTAAATGATACATTGTCTTTCCCATGTTTAATTAGTAGATTAAAAATGCCTTAGGGTACCTTTACACGCCGCTACTGGCAGGTGGATACAACCAGCTACAGGCTACAAATGTAGCTTGTAGCGGCAAAATACCCCGTAGTAGCGGCGTGTAAAGACGGTAGGAGGCACCCGGCCACAGATACATCTGTTTCCGAGCACTGCCCGGAAACAGGTGGCTACACAGGCGATTGTAGCGAGCTGTATCGGCGTGTAAAGAAGCAACAGAAGGGATGTGTCGACACCAGGCAATGTACCTGGTATGTAGCTGGGGCGTGACACAGCCTCCGGGATACCGCCCCCCTTCAGCGATCATTGGTGGAAGCTCCTGCGTTACGATTGGTAGACGCTGCATAGGGCGGCATATTTAAGGAGCTGACCAGTCACACTACACAATTGCTCGAGCGTCATGTATTAAACAGCCTCCTGCGATGCCTGGCCAATCATGGGTTTCTTGCTTTGTCCTATCAGCGTACGGACGTCTCGTAATCCACAATTGTGGCACGCCTATGTGCTGTCCCTGCTGCACCAGGTCCGCCCATATTAGCTGGTTGTAGCGGTGTGTAAATGAGGTAAGATGAGCTACCGAAGGTGACTTGAGGCACCCGGCGGTGTATCCATAGATAGATGTAACGTAGCGTAGCATAGCTTGTGGCGGCGTGTAAAGATGGTGCGTTTACCGTTTGTAACCGTTTGTGCGTGCTCGTGCACGTGAAGTAGCTGGTTGTATCCATCCTCCAGTAGCGGCGTGTAAAGGTACCCTTAAGGTGCCTTTACACTTGGCGATGTTCCAGCATTCCCGACAATGATACGACCTGGTAAGGATCGCTGGAACGTCACTACGTGGTCACTGGTGCAATGTCAAACAGTCAGATCCACTCAACAACGCAGCAACGATATGGCGACCCATATAATGACCTTGGCGATCGTTGGGACCATGTCACACAGCAGCTAGTCTGACGACTCAGACCTACGAAGTTGTTGTTAAGGAGTCAAATAGACATATAAATTTGATTTCCCAGGAAATTATCAACTGTAAATCATAAATATTTTCCTGTTAAAAAGATACTTTTTATTGAGCACGTATGCTAAATACACATCAAAACACTCATTAAAAACTGGGTGCACAGATAAAGGTGGGGAAGGAAGGGGCTGGCCCTGTATATTGATGCCTCCCTCCTTTCCCTACCTGCCAGCGGGGGTCGGCACCCTTTTATCGATATGGCGCCCCCAGTCCACGTCGGCTACTACTACACTCACCCTTGGCTTACCCTACAAGAGAGAAGATGGTGCTCCCCAGCTGCCCAGTGCCTAGAACCCACTGCTCTCCCCTTCACTTTCAGTAACCAGCTATGTGTCCCCCCACATCTGACCAACATTGTGTGCACTTGCTGAGTCCACAATTATGGAACCACTATATCAGGCCTCCTGATGAAGAGAAACGCGTCGAGGCGCGCGGGGAGAGACTGGTGACCCTGTGATAGAGCTAAGTACCATACCTTTCCCCACTTTTCCCCTATATAGCATGTGTGACCACCTTATCTTTATCATTAATGGTAATGGACACATAGCTGGTTACTGAAAGTGAAGGGGAGAGCAGTGGGCTCTAGGCACTGGGCCATCTACCAATGCCAGAGGGGTACTCAGTTACATGGTCTAAGTCTTTTTAGCACTGGGACACAGGTACATCCTACACAGCCCGATAACACCACCCCCTGGGTATGATATAAGGGTGGGGAGCACCATCTTCTCTCTTGTAGGGTGAGCCAAGGGTGAGTGTAGTAGTAGCCGATGTGGAGTGGGGGCGCCATATCGATAAAAGGGTGCCGACCCCCGCTGGCAGGTAGGGAAAGGAGGGAGGCATTAATATACAGGGCCAGCCCCTTCCTTCCCCACCTTTATCTGTGTACCCAGTTTTTAATGAGTGTTTTGATGTGTATTTAGCATATGTGGTCAATAAAAAGTATCTTTTGAACAGGAAAATATTTATGATTTAAGGAGTCAAATACACCAATGCATGCTGCCCAGAGGGAAAATGACGATCAAAAAATGGTCCAGGACATTCAGACACGATCGGTGATCTCACAGCGGGGGCCTGGTCGCTGCTACGTGTCAAATATGGTGAGGTCGCTGTTGCGTCACAAAACCTGTGACGTAGCCGCGATCTCGCTAGCGATCTCGCTATGTGTAACGGGGTATTAAGACTACATAAAGGTAAATAAACCCGCCTTAAATTTAGGGTTTGCTCACATTTGTGATTCTCTTGTGCGAGAAAATCAGATGCTATACGCAAATGACACTCGTCTTATACTTTACTGCAAGCATGGCTCAGTGTCATTCACTGTGCCCCGAAATTTTTACATGTAAGAATAGCATCACTGGTGAGGAGAAGATGGACAGATGCATTTCTCTATCTTCTCCATTGTCTGTCTCGGTGTAATCAGACTGCACTCTGATGTAACCTGAGTGCAGTCCGATGTTTTGCACAAACCCAATGACATGAGTGGGTGCGCGCTGTTCGATATATGCTGCCTATTGCAGCATGCAGCGATCATTTTTTTTTGCTTCTCATTACTGGGGTAATCATTTAGTTAATTTGTGTTGCATATCTGTAGTGTTGAATATATGATGTGAAATGCTTCTATCACTTTACTTTTTGATTTTTAATAATACATTTTCAGTCTATTTACTTTGTGACTTTTATGTGCAAAATAATTTTTGTTAAACCATTCTATTTTATAATAGCTAAGAACAGTTAGTTACTATCCCTTACAACGCTGGGTGCTACAGTTAGTAATATATTATATATATACAGGGGTTGGACAAAATAATGGAAACACCTAACGTTTTGGCATCATAATCTTTGAACATGTTATAAACATGCAAACCTTGACATATGTTAATGTTTTGTAGTTGATTATTTGTGTTAAGTGATATGTGTATGTAAAATAACTTTTTGTTTTTTGTAAGAACATTGATGAGAACCTGATACTAATGGCAGACCTTTCGGATTTTCAAAAAGGCCAAATTGTTGGTGCTCGTATGGCAGGCGCTAGTGTAACACAAAGTGCCCGCCTGCTTGGCGTGTCAAGAGGCACTGTCTCCAAAGTAATGACTGCATTTGAAAGAGAAGGAAAAACGTCCGCAGCAAAGCACAGGTCCGGCCGAAAGTCGAAGTTGACTGAGAGAGACCATCGGACTCTAAAGTGAATTGTGAAAGAGGGTTGCAAGACCACAGCTCCGAAAATCACTGCTGAGATCTATGAACACCTACAGAACCCAGTTTACACGAAAACTGTTAGTCGGGAGCTGCACAAATCTGGATTCCACGGAAGAGCAGCAATTAGAAAACCGCTGCTCTCAATGACAAATGTTTAGAGTGGTGTAGAAACCTCCAGAATTGGTCCCCCCAGCAGTGGAAACATGTGATATTCTCAGACGAATCATCGTTTACCCCATTTTCCGACCTCCGGCCGAGTGTACGTTTGGAGACAGCCGAAAGAAGCATTCCATCCAGACTGCCTTCTCCCAACCGTAAAACATGGCGGAGGTTCTGTGATGATCTGGGGTGCTATTTCATGGAGATTCGCCGGGCCAATGATATCACCTTGCATCAGGGGCTGGCTGGCAAATTTTAGCCTGGGGGGCAAGCACCCAGCAGAGGCCCATGAGTAGCAGCCCATCCTTAAAGGGGTTGTCCAATTTTAAGCTATACATATACAGTCACTATATGTGACTACAGACTTGTGAATTCTCACATTGTGCGCACTGTGCGCTGTGAGGATTTTCTGGTACCGGCCATGGGAACAGGCAGTCTTGTGACCGCAAGCATGAGATATGTTTCTTTTCTTGCTCAATACAGTTGCATTAAGTGAGGCCAAGCAAGTCTAGTTGGCATGTTACCACATGTGTGCAAATCACATACTTGTGATCACATGCTCATCACAGCACTGCGAGCAATGTGAGGATTCACAAGTCTGTAGTCACATAGAATGACACAGACTAACTGCACACTTTTGGCGTAAAACTGGACAATCCCTTTAACATGTTCACCTCTGGCCGCTTCATAGGCTACACACTACTGTATTGTCTTCTGAGTGCTGCTTGTGGAAAAAACAGACAGCACTCAGATCAGCTCAGATGAGCGTTTCTATAGTCAAACATAGTACACCATATGTTCATGTATTACTGGATATACATTTTTAGGTAGTAAAGCAAAGTAAGGCTAGAGCCACACTTACGGTTGTGGTTGCAGATCCTGATCCGGTTTTGAGCATTAAAAATGCACAAAACTGGATCTGGATCCGCACCCATAGACCGCAATGCAAAAACTGGATTGCACTTAATGCAATCCGGTTACCGCATCCGGTTTTCCAGCCTGCGGTAAAAATCATGCAGGCAACGTTTATCACACAGGTTGGAAAACCGGATCCAGTTTTTTAACATGGGCGCCTATGGGAACCGGATCCGGTACCGCAAGGTCTGGATCCCGATGCAGTTTTGCACTAAGCTGAAATCCTCATTCCAAAACCGGATTCATTACTGGATCCGGATCTGGAATGAGGGATTTCAGTGTGACCCTAGCCTAAGTTGTGCTACAGACTCCAGATATTATACCAGTCACATATTACCTTGTATTACATACAGCATACAGGAGAATATATGACTGGTTTATGATTAAGACTAGGTTCACACTAACGTTTACAGCGTGACCCAGGGGGATGCGTGATGCGCTCGGAAATAGCGAGAGATCTCAAATTCCGCCACTTACATGCCGGCGTTTGAGTCTTGTTAGGGGCAGAGCCGCCATAAGTGAGTATGGGCAGTGGTAACGCGATGCTAGCACAGCGTTATTGCTGAAAAAAAACTAAGTTTGCAGCGCGACTTCTTGGGTCACGCTGTAAACGTTAGTGTGAACCTAGCCTTACTGTTATACAGATATCTGTATATGACAATGGGTATATTGTACAACATCTGATGTCTGTACACAGTATATTATACTAATCTGTACACTGAACGTTATTATGTACACAGATATACAATCCTCTACACTGGTCACACCTGGGCCTGCCGACAGAACCTCAGGTATTATATATGGAGCCATATAATATAACCTGTGATGTCCTGTAGGTTCAGGGTTGACCAGCAGGGCAGGATTCTGTATAGTGATACCTGTGAGATCTGCGGGGGTCAGTGTGATTCATTACAGGAGTCTTAAGTTTCTGCAGATCGGGCTACACTGGAGCCGATATGTCGGCACTGATAGGACGACCTGATCTGCAGCCAAACTCAGACTCCGACAATAACTCACACAGATATAGACTCCTGTGAGGACTTGTCAGGGGTGAGCAGTATTCTTCTACCCCGACCCTATGATCACCTCATACTTAGTACTAGAAGTAATATGTGACATTACTTCAGCAGACACAGCCAACATTGTGCAGTGTGACCGTGTCTGTATCAGCGTGGTGTAGTCGGGCCAGCATGCCACTCAGGAGTGCACAACATTTCTCAAGCCAAGAAACAGATTCATGCTGAATCAATCCCAAGGGCCACTTACATGAATATATCACCACAACCACCGCAATTAATATATCACCACAACCACCGCAATTAATCATCACCACAACCACCGCAATTAATACATCACCACAACCAAGTTTTGAGCATTTGAGGATGTGTTGGAGAGATTCTGATGTAAAAACACAGTGTAAACACTCTATAACTTACAGTGAGCTTTTGGAGCCGAAAAATCTATTGAAGATTTTTCAGCTTTTTCAGTTTCAACATAGTACATTATGATTTGCTAAATGTGTACAAGATCGGAACCACCATCAGTACATGAATGCAATGACACAACTACCTCAGTAGTTAAATGCAGGGCTAGAACCACTATCAGTAGATGAATGCAGAGCTAGAACCACCATCAGCAGACGAATGCAGTGACTGAACCACCATCAGTAGATGAATGCAGTGACAGAACCACCATCAGTAGATGAATGTAGTTACAGAACCACCATCAGTAGATGAATGCAGTGAAAGAACCACCATAAGTAGATGAATGCAGAGCCAGATCCACCGTCAGTAGAGGAATGCAGTCACAGAACCACCTCAGTAAATGCATACACTGACAGAACCACCATCAGCAGAGGAATCCAGGGCCAGAACCACCATCAGTAGATGAATGCAGGGCCAGAACAACTGTCTAAACATGAATGCAGCACCAGAACCGCCACCAGTAGATGAATGCTGGGCCAGAACAACCATCAGTACATGAGTGAAGTGCCAAACTTACTACAGTGATCAATTTCAGTATTAGATCAACCCCATGATACACTTACATCATATGAACCATACTTCCCAGCATGGCTTTAAAAATGGTAAGGAAATGCTGGGAGTTGTTACTAGTCATCATCCAACTGGGGACCATACAGGAACCACAGTACACATGAGACGCAGGTAGGATCACAAACACATTTGTATCCTGGTACTTTATACTGTAGATGACATCCTCTGATCGGAGATGTTCCCATTCCTTTTCTTTCCATGTAGCACAGGGGCCAAGATGAGATTTCATATCCACAGCTCATCTCTTCAGACTTCCCTCTTCTCCATCTTCAACAGCTCTTTACGACACGATGCCCTTAAAAATAAAAGTATCACTAGACTGCCCCAAAAATATACATATCCCCCCTAACACACACACAGTCCCACTGTATAAAACAACATACACACATATCGCCACTGTATAACAAACAGTCCTACTGTATAACAGACACTCCCACTGTATAACACAACACACACAGCGCCATTGTATAACACACACACAACACACAAAGCACCACTGTATAACACACACACTCCAACTGTATAACAGAACACACAGCACCACTGTACAACACACACAATGCCACTGTGTAACACACAACACACACACAGCATCACTGTATAACACACACTCCCACTGTATAACAACACACAAGCGCCACTGTATAACACAACACACAGCGCCACTGTATAACACACAGTGCCACTGTATAAGACACAACACACACAGCACCACTGTATAACACACACAACGCCACTGTATAACACACAACACACACACTCCCACTGTATAACACAACACACAAACACCAGTGTATAACACACAGTGCCACTGTATAATGCACACACATATCGCCACTGTATAACACACACACACTCCCACTGTATAACACACAGCACCACTGCATAACACACACAGCACCACTGTATAACACACACCGTACCACTGTATAACACACACACAGCACCACTGTATAACACACACACAGCACCACTGTATAGCACACACACGCAGCACCACTGTATAACACACACACAGCACCACTGCATAACACACACACAGCACCACTGCGTAACACACACCACTTCTGTGTAATACACACACAGCACCACTGTATAACAAACACACACAGAGTAGCCTCCAGGTATTTGTGGGTCCCGGGTGAAAGCACCTCAGTGTGCCGCATACTGGCTGTATACATATATAATATAGAGACTGTGGAGTATGTATATATAATAGAGGCTGCGTATACATAATTTTGCTGTGGGCTGTGCCTCTCCCCCATGTGCGCTGTGCCCCTCTACCCTGTGCCTCCCCTTGTTTGCTGGGCTTCTTGCCTCCTTTGTGCTGTGTCTTCACTCTCCCCCACTCCACTGATAGGGGGGCCCTATGTGCTGTACCTCTCTACCTTGTGCCTCCCCTTTGTGTATTGTGCTTCTCTCCCCTGTGTACTGTGCCTCCGTCTTGTGAGGGGGAAGGGGAGACACAGCGCACAGGTGGGACATGTGACCTGTCTCCTCTCCCCCTCCCCCTTTCCCTCACATGGGGGGGTCTGTGACCTGTCTCCCCTCGCCCTCCCCCTCACATGAGGGAACTCTGACCTGTCTCCTCTCCCCCTCCTCCTTTCCCTCACAGGGGGGACCTGTGACCCATCTCTCCTCCCCCTCACAGTGGTGGTCTGTGACCTGGCTTCTCTCCCCCTCCCCTGCACGGGGGGGGGGGGTAAACAGGGGAAGCTGCGACCCGACTCCTCTCCCCCTCCCACGTGGGACCTGTGAGCCGTCTCCTCTCCCTCTCCCAGGGGTCCTGTGACCTGTCTCCTCTCCTCCTCCGTGGGGTAACCTGTGACCCTTCTCCTCTCCTCCTCCCAGGGGACATGTGACCTGTCTCCTCTCCCCTCCCAAGTTGGGGCTATGATCTGTGTCCTCTCTTCTCCCCCAGGGTGGGCATGTGACCTGTGTCCTCTCCCCCTCCCAGGAGGGACATGTGACCTGTCTCCTCTCCTCCTTCCAGGGGGACATGTGACCTGTCCCCTCCCCCTCATGCGGGACCTGTGACCTGTCTCCTCTCTTCTCTCCCCAGTGGGGTCTGTGACATGTCTCCTCCCCCTCACGGGGGGGGGAGGCTCTGACTTGTCTCCTCTACCCCTCTCCCCAGGGGGACCTGTGACCTGTGTCCTTTACCCTTCTCACCTAGTGGGACCTGTGACCTGTCTCCTCTCCCCCTCCCCATCCCCCCAGGGGAGTCCTGTGACCGGTCTCCTCTTCCCCTCTCCCCAGGGGGAAGGCTGTGACCTGTCCCTCTCCCCCTCCCCCAGGGGGCCTGTGACCTGTCTCCTACCACTCACAGGGGGGGGCCAAATCATTCCAAATTACCCCCCTCTCCTTACCTATTCAGTCTTGTGTGCAGCCTTTCTCCCTTTTGTCCAACTGTTTCTAGTATTGAACCGGCAGCATATCAGGAGAAAGTGAAAGTGAAACAGATCTGCTGCCGACTGATAGAAGCAGTCGGATATAGGAGGGAGGAAGGCTGCATACACACCACACTGAATGCACACACTACACAACTACCCACATACATACACACACAAATGCTCCTTCGTGAAGTGCTGCACTACTCACCATTCCCACCAGCAGCTGCGCCCTGGGCTCCTGTCGTCCACGCAGGGTGAGTCACCTGCAGCAGTGTGTGATGAGGTCGCAGAGTGATAAGCTCATCACACACTGCTGCAGGTCGGGCCGGCCGGCGGGAAGTCGCGGTTGCGTACTGCACGTGCACTTTGTATAAAAATCACTGCCGTTCCTCCAGCGGCCCTGAGCAGCCGCCTGGGCATCGGCCCAGGGGGCAAATGCCTCCCTGCCCCCCGGCCCAGTCCGCCACTGCCTTGCATGAATCCATACCTCGGAGAATTGAGGCTGTAATCACCGCAAAAGGTGGACCTACACCATATTAAACTAACTTTTGTTGATTTTTCCAAGTGTTTCCATTATTTTGTCCAACATGTTCAAACTTGTTGGTACTTCTTGTTTAATGAAAGAAAAACCCACAATGGTCACAGAAATAACTTGAATCTGACAAAAGTAATAATAAATAAAAAAATCTATTAAAATGAACAAATGAAAGTCAGACATTGCTTTTCAGCCCTGCATCCACAGAATGTTTAAAACAATTAAACAGGAAATAGGCCTGGACAGAAATGATGGGACCCTTAACTTAATATTTTTTTGCACAAACTTTTGAGGCAATCACTGCAATCAAATGATTTTTGTAAAGGTACTGTCACACACAGCAATATTGGATGCAATTTCACTGGCAATTTGGTGGTTGCAGTGAAATCATGGACACATTGTTCCATTTGTACACAGCAAGAAAATAGAACAATGTGTCCATGATTTCACTGCAACCAGCAAATTGCCAGTGAAATTGCAACCAATATTGCTGTGTGTGACAGTACCTTAACAGTCAATGGGACTTTTGCATCTCTAGACAGGTAGTTTGGTCTACTCATCAATAGCAAACTGCTCCAGTTGCCTCCTGTTTGAAGGTTCCCTTTTCCAGACAACATGTGAGATGCCCACCAGGGCTGTGGAACCGTGTTGGGCAGTTCTTTGGGAAGGTCATGGGGCTGTGCCCCGGCTCCGTGGCCCTGACTGTTCCATAAATGGGAGATATTTATATGAAATTTGGTTGTGATGCCACCCGTGGTACTCGGCTAGGATGGCCAACGCTGTGGTGCAGGTCCACTGGGGCAGTTGGTAATGCAGCAAAGATAGTGTAGCTCCCCACAGGTGGAGCTGAGCCCCAGGGCAGTTTGCAAAGACAATAGTCAATAGTATCAGTATAGTATAGGGCAGATGGCGCTGGAAATAACTTGAGGACACAGCTGGATGCAGTTTTCATGTTTTACTCACAGTTCTTATGGTTCTCCTGGTTCTCACTACCCAGCCGGGTGCTGTGTCCTCCGAGTCAGGGGTCCAACCAACTCTCGGGTAGCTTAGGAACACTTTGCTGGGACCCACTTTCTGGTGTCCTTTCCTGGGTCGTCTACCTGAGCTGTCTCTCTCTCTCCTGCCTGCGCCTTGCACTCAGTGTCCTGAGCCAGCAGCCTCGGGTCCTGTTGAGTGACATCTTCCTAGTCCCCTTGACCCTAAGCGACTGCCTTTTCAGCTACTAAGTGCAGCCTCGGCTATGTCACTTGAAGATACTGTAGCCTCCGGTTACCTAGCTGAGTCTTTAGTTACTCCATTAGTCTGAGGCTGGTCCCCGCTGCGGCCCGGTTCCTCCGCTTGGATACAGGCGCCACGGGTTGATTTCTCACTTCCTGCGCCCCTGGGATCCCTTCAGTCTCTCTAGAGCCGCTCCCTGGCTCCTCCGTCCTCCTTCTGCTTCTCCTTGTTCTGGGACGAGCTCCAACCGGCTCCAGTCCCCAGGACACCTTTTCCTGTCCGTCCACTCACGACGGACTCCAATCACCAACTCCTCTCCTCTACTGTCTTGCCTCTTCTTTTTCTATGTCCGTCACATTTTCTACGCTTTCACCACTCCCCCTTCCTACGTCCTGGAGTGCTCCCCTTTCTACCTTCTCCACCCACACCCTCTACCTAGTTCCCTTTATAACCCAGGAGGGGGCTGTGGCCTCCCTCAGGAGCAATCTCGCCCCCCCCCCCTTGGCCAGAGATGGTGTGCTGTTGGATGCTATGTGTGGATACCGGGTAGTATCCCCTCCTTACTCAAGAGTGGGGTACCACACCTCTGTTGAGGTGCAGTACCTCTGTGGTGACTGGACCCTCAGGGGCGCCACATCCCCCCTCATAAAACATAGCATGTCCGCGGGCTGGTACACAGCAAAACAAACAGGTGTTAAACATGCAAAAAATTTTCTGAATGCATTCAAACAGGTAAAGCAGGTACATTTTTCTTCCCTTTGTGGGAGGTACTTCTTAGTTTAATGTTACATATAAATATTGGGAATATAAAATAGAACATTACATAAAAATTTCACTTGAGTTCAATAGAGTTCAGCGAGATTCCCAGCCGGGATGTCCTTCTAACCGTACTAAGTGCAATATGGGGGACCCGTCTTAAACCCCCAACGTAGGCCCTGGGCATGGCTACAGGGCATTGTTGGTCACCTCGTTGGACCACCTTTCGGCCACGCCAGATGGTTTTTGTTCAACTCCCAGGTTGCAAATGTTGGCTGCAAAACCAACAAGGAGCACACCAAGTGCCAACTATATACAATAAAAGTTTTGACCGTACATTGTCTATGATCACATCGTCCATGATTACCTATAACTAGGTATATATATCTCTTAGTCTAAAACATTCACACACTTAACAGGTCTAACACCTAACCAGGTTTAGTTATTTACGCATTTTGCTATACAATGAACATCTGACCAGGTAAATTAACTAAATATGTACAGTCACACTGCGTCCAGGGTAGCGCAAGAGGAAGCAATCCATCTCCTCGTCCGGGGAGTTCATTATCCTGCTGACCTCTAGGTGGCATGACCTGGTTGTCCACCGCAGCTGATGTAGCTCATTGTTAGCTTAAGCTTGCACCACCGAGCACTGGGGGCATGTCCTCTGCACACGCTCTCCTCACATTGAGCACATACCTGTCACCCAGAAGTCGGGTATAGGTGACTCAGTCTTCGAGATACAAGTCTCGGTCGAGTTGTCCTTTTTGCAAATGAGACTCGACATCCCGCCTGGTGACAAGCAAGTCTCAACTCATCTTAGGGTCTCTAGTGAACCCCCTTTATTCAGTCAAATTTGGCCACTGTGCCCAGCACTCTTGGGTCCCGGTCCGCGGCCTTCATCTTTCGGGCCTGGCTCTTAGCCTTTAAATTTTTATCCTCCATCGCCTTCCATTGGACCTCCCATTCTCGGTCTTTTTCCTCCCACTGGGCACTCCACTGTTGGCAGTACTCCTCCCAGCTCAGGGTCTCCAGTCGGGCCTCCCCGGCTTGGACCTCTCCTGGGAACCCCATCAGTTCCTCTTTCTGGGTCTCTTACTAGAAACCCACCCTCTCAGCATAAATGGCCCAGGGAGCTGGCTCAGGTTACAATGGGACCGCCAGCCCATCCTCCCTGTGTACTGACCGGTCCCATGCGGTATCACTGTACACCCTGCCGGGTGCAAGGGCTGTTGGGGGATCTATGGACCTTATCAAGGTGTCCTCAGCTACGGGGGCAGGGGCGACATATTTACCTGCAGCTGCTGTTTCTCCGATGCTGGTTGTGGCCTCCTCATCTTCCCCCGGGGCTGGGGTCGGGGCCGCAGGCTGCGAAGCGGACCACCGCTGAAAGATCTTCTCTAGCAAGCCATTCTTCCACTTCTCCATCGTGTTCATCTGGGCCTGCTTCACCTGCCGACCCAGTTCCTGCATCTCGGCCTGCAGGAATCCCATATCCACTGAGGTCACTTGTTCTGAGGCACCCTCCAAGCGGTAGGGGAAGTCCTCTGCTTCCTCCTCTCATGCCGGGACCCTAAGGTCACCTCGCTCCATCACACGTACCGGGTTTTCACTGCTGCTGCTGCCACACAGCCACATGTGCGTCTGCACTTCTCCCGGTTCTTCCTCCACCCTCGTCCTCTCCGTCCACGGGTATTCCTCATCCTGTCATTGGCTACACCAGTAGGTGAATCCCCCTGGCTGATGAACTAGTTCTTTGGTATCAAGGTCTTTACCATGGGCAGGCATGACTTTTTGCGCCGTTCAGCAACCCGGCCCATGATGGGAAGCCATATCCCTTCCATTTGTAAGCACATGGTGCCCGTTCTTGATGGTGGGCATCACTACACATTCTTTTACATAGTCTCTGGGTGCACAAGACCCAGTTTGCCAGGTCGGTGAATCCTATTCCTGATACCAAGTGACACGTCCACCAGGGCCGTGGGGTACATGGAGCCGGGTTGGGCAGTTCTCTGGGAAGGTCACGGAGCTGTGACCCAGTTCCGTGGCCCTGGCTATGGCATAAATAGGAGATATTTATACAGAATTTCGTCGTGACACCACCCGTGATACTAGGCTAGAATGGCCGATGCTGCGGTGCAGGTCCACTGTGGCAGTTGATAACAAAGCAGAGATGGTGTAGCTCCCCATGGGTAGAGCGGGAGGCCCGAGGGCAGTTGACACAGTTTATGCAGGGAATAGTGAACGGTGGTTGGGTGCAGGACTGAGGGCGCGAGAAATGACTGGAGGACGCAAGGACTGAAGTTTCATTTACCTTTACTTGATGGTCGATGGTGCAGACTGGGGTACTGGTAACAGATGGTAATGGAGATCCGGGCAGCCGGGAAGCAATTGGGGATACACCTAGCCAGGTGAGTTTAGAGGCCTTCCTTCTGCGCAATGCTGTTTGGTCCTCGCTGCCTAAAGCTACGCTTCTGCCCTCTTCCTGCGTGTCTAGCCTTTGCATGTATGGCAGGCAGCTTGAGCCTATTACAGGTGTTGCTCCTCTGTGGCGGCTCTGGGCTCTGGTTTGCTGCTGTGCTGTTGGGTATTTGATGGGGCCAGGGAACTTGCAATTCTTTGCCCTCCATATTTAGCTGCCGGGACTTCAGTACCCGAACATCCATGGACTGAGGCGTCTGGTTTCTAGCGCTTTCCTCTGGGGCGAGCTTAGTCACAGCTCCACTTCCCAGGTTCTCCTCGACTCCTCTCTTCTTCCCTCTCACTAGCTTTCCACTGTCCTGAGACGATCTCCAACCGGCTCCAGTCCACAGGATGTCTCTGTTGTTCTCTTCTCTGTGACTTGCTGACTAACCCCTCTCCCGGGCCAGAATTTATAGGGAAGAATGTATAGGGAAGCTCCCCTAAAACCAGGTTCAGAGGTTCCTCTTCTGGTCTGGAGTCAGGACAACTGTTGGATGCTGGTATTACCTGACAAGGAGACCCCTTCTTGCTTCTAGGCATGACATCGCCCCCTGTGAGAGAGGCAATGCCACTGTGTCAACCAGACACCTGGGGTGCCACACATGTTTCAGCTCTTTCCAAAGATGCTCAATAGGATTTAGACCAGGGCTCATAGAAGGCCACTTTAGAATAGTCCAATGTTTTCCTTTTAGCCATTCTTGGGTGTTTTCAGCTGTGTGTTTTGGGTCATTATCCTGTTGCAAGACCTATGACCTGCAACTGAGACCAAGCTTTCTGATACTGGGCAGCAGATTTCTCTATATAATCCCTTGATAGTCTTGAGATTTCATTGTACCCTGCACAGATTCAAGACACCCTGTGCCAGATGCAGCAAAGCAGCCCCAGAACATAACAGAGCCTCCTCCATGTTTCACATTAGGGACAGTGTTCTTTTCTTGATATGCTTCATTTTTCTGTCTGTGAACACAGAGCTTATGTGCCTTGCCAAAAAGTTCTACATTTTTCTCATCTGTCCATAGGACATTCTCCCAGAAGCTTTGTGGCTTGTCACCATCTAGTTTGGCAAATTCCAATTTGAATTGTTTATGATTTTTTTTGAACAATGGTGTCTTCCTTGGTCGTCTCCCATGAAGTCCACTTTGGCTTAAACAATGACGAAGGGTGCAATCTGACGCTGATGTTCCTTTAGCTTGAAGTTCACCTTTAATCTCATTAGAAGTTTTCCTGGGCTCTTTTGTTACCATTCATATTATCCGTTTCTTTGATTTGGCATCAATTTTCCTCTTATGGCCACATCCAGGGAGGTTGAGGCTACAGTCCCATGGATCTTAAATTTCTGAATAATATGTGCAACTGTAGTCACAGGAACATCAAGCGCCTTGGAGATGATCTTATAACCTTTACTATTAACATGTTTGTCTATAATTTTCTTTCTAATATCCTGAGACAACTCTTTATTCCTTCGCTTCCTCTGGTCCATGTTGAGTGTGATACACACCATGTCACCAAACAGCACAGTGAGTATCTGTAGTCCTATATACAGGCCCACTGACTGATTACAAGATTGTAGACACCTGTGATGCTATTTAGTGGACACACCTTGGTTTTTCACATTATTTTCAAAGGTACCATCAGCTCTGTCCAGTCCTATTTCATAGAATATAAAACATATTTTCAGTTGTTTCACACTTTTTTGTTAAGTATATAATTCCACATTCATAGTTTTGATGCCTTGAGTGTGAATCTACAATTTTCATAGTCATGAAAATAAAGAAAACTCTTTGAATGAGAAGGTGTGTCCAAACTTTTGGTCTGTACTTACTTTATATATATACAGTTGTGGCCAAAAGTATTGACACCCCTGCAATTCTGTCAGATAATACTCAGTTTCTTCCTGAAAATGATTGCAATCACAAATTCTTTGGTATTATTATCTTCATTTAATTTGTCTTCAATGAAAAAACACAAAAGAGAATGAAGCAAAAAGCAAAACATTGCAGGAGAAAAAAAGAGGCATTCAAAGAAAAGAACACGGTCCCTACAGTCAAACATGGCGGAGGTTCCCTGATGTTTTGGGGTTGCTCTGCTGCCTCTCGCACTGGACTTCTTGACCGTGTGCATGGCATTATGAAGTCTGAACACTACCAACAAATTTTGCAGCATAATGTACGGCCCAGTGTGAGAAAGCTGGGTCTCCCTCAGACGTCATGGGTCTTCCAGCAGGACAATGACCCAAAACACACTTCAAAAAGCACTAGAAAATGATTTGAGAGAAAGCACTGGAGACTTCTAAGGTGGCCAGCAATGAGTCCAGACCTGAATCCATAGAACACCTGGGGAGAGATCTAAAAATGGCAGTTTGGAGAAGGCACCCTTCAAATATCAGGGACCTGGAGCAGTTTGCCAAAGAAGAATGGTCTAAAATTCCAGCAGAGCATTGTAAGAATTTGTGATTGCAATCATTTTCAGGAAGAAACTGAGTATTATCTGACAGAATTGCAGGGGTGTCAATACTTTTGGCCACAACTGTATATAAAGAATAGAAGGTAAAGCCGGCTGACCACCAATAGATCAATGCATGCGGTGTCTCCTCCTTCCTCTCCAAACACTGCTTGGAATGGGTATAGGAGCACATCCCAGTAACATGCGTATCAAGATTACAACAATATGGGGATGGAAGAAAAATTTAAAGTGTCCATTAATTTTTTTCAAATTGAAGAAATTAATAAAGATTATTTTGATTGTAATTTTAAAGTTTATAATGAATGCAGCTATCTTCATATCAGAATTATTGACTGTAGACATGACTCAAGTAGAAAATAATTTTAAATCATTATGATTATAACGTGTCCATAAAAAATATTGTCTGTCTGTGATTTTTACTTAAGGTTTCCAGAAAAAAACAAAAAGTCAATTTGGCAACCCTGAGATGTCTGCAGACATGGAATATTTAAATGTAACTGTATTACTGCTATATAGAATACATTTATAATGAAGATACCAACCACTATATCTCTGATGGGACTTGTTGTGACTGATGGGAACACACAATTTTTGCATTAAAGGGACCTTGTCAGGTCATTTTTCAGTATGATACTAATAGTACTCTAGAATAGTGCCTGGGCAGACCTTTATAAACGTGTAAAAATCTTTACTGTACCCTTGGTAGTTTTCTTGCTATAAGCATCTGCACATCCTGCAGTTAACTGGTGCACTAGGCCGGCTTCACACCATGATTTTGTACTGTCAGGTTCTGTACTGTATTTTGCAGGAAGCACCGGACAGAACCTGACAACCACGGACAAAACAGAACCGGAGGGGCTCCGATCCTGTTTTCTGCCGGCATCAGCAGCTGCCGCTGGCCAAGTGCTGAAATTTCAGCATAGCGTCTGGAGGGAGCTCTCCAGGTGCTGAAATTTCAGCCGGTGAGCTCTCCAGGTGCTGAAATTCAGAGGCAGCTGCTTTTAGCAGCCGACGCTCTTTCAGCACCCAGCGTCCGGAAACCGGTCTGATTCTATATCGGATCTGGCGCACTCCGGCGCCCATAGACTCCCATGTTATGGGGCACCGGATTGCACCAGATGCGGGAGGATCCGATTTTATCTGATTTTTGCCACGGACACAAAAAATGCTGTAAGCTCCGTTTTGTGTCCAGGGACAAAAAAAAAAAATCCCCCGGATCCAGCCGGACAGACAGCAAAACGGATGGCAAATAGCTGCCATCCAGCCCTATCTGGTACCATAGGGATATAATAGAGGCCAAATCGGATATGTTGCTGTCTGGTTCACACACAGTATGTGAATGTTATTTAAATGTTCACACCCTAAGAAGCTGTTATTTTGTCCCTATCCTCTGTGCTCTGTCTCCTGCCAGTGTAGTGTAATGTAGTGTTCATTTTCATTTCTGCCTGTCCTGATTCTGAGGGGGAGTGACACACGCCGATATTCCCTGACTATCTGCAGTCTACAGTATGTTGGATGCTGCTGTGATTAAAAGTTTTTTGATACTTTTTTGATAGCACTTGCTACAAACTGGAAAAAATATTTATTATAAACAGAGAGCTTTTTGTGTGATTCCTGTGCAGATTTTTTGCACTGATTTTTTGCAGATTTTCTGGTGGTGGATGAATGCGGTTATTAATCGCATTCATCAGTGTTGGACTACTCATTATTGTTTGGTGAATGTGATTAAAAGTGTATGAATTTCTCCTGGAACTGCATGAGTTAACGTCAGTTCTGCTGCTGCTGCATGCTTTGCTAGTTCTCCAGGTGCTGGATGATGTGAAGCTTAAGTGTGAGTATTCTGGAATCTCCTCCCCTAGCCTTGAAATGGTTTCTCCCTTCACCAGGTGGCGTCGCTATTAGAGTTTTCACTCTACCTTTGACCGAGCTTCTGTATATACATCGGTGCTTGTGCCGTAGTCTGTGGAAGTTTTCCTTTTGCTGGAGTGCGCTGACCCGGTCTGTTGTGGGAGGTGAGAGGGAGTAGCTTAGGACTGGTGAGGTGTTGAGGGAAAGGGTGTGGCTTGCACCTCCTCGCTATCTGGTGTACCTCCAGGCACAGGGCTAGTCCGGGACCCCAAGTCTAGAGCCAGACTAACTTCTCAGGTCTCCTTGCCCATTATACCATCCTGTTCCCTTTCCCTCATCCATTATATGCGTGACAGGGAGAAGGAGAGATGGCAAGAACATATCTAGCTATCAGATAAGGCTGTCTACTCCTTCTCTCAGCACAAGCTGTGCTGTGTATGAAAGATTCTGTGTGTTTTTATTTGAACATTTGTTTTGCTACAGCCAGGAGGATACAGCCCCCCATGTAAGTGATTTCTACTGAATCTTTCTTGTCGAAGAGGACAGTGCAGAGAAGACAGTGATGATACTGCATGAATATTCATCCCTGGGTAGTGTGCAGTAGAGAATTAAGTGATCACTCACTGTGATTGACAGATAGAATGAATCTCTTTATTTGCTGTTTACAGAGGATGGGGGGTGAGTAGAAATAAAAGAAGTATATGAATAGAAAGTGCTTCACAAGGGGAATTAGAAAATGATAGCAGTTACATACGGATTTTTGACCTGGCAGATTCCCTTTAAGTACTTAATTTTATAAGTATATTGTACTGAGCGGTATTGCAGTTTCCATTTCACAAATGCAATGTTTGCAGAAATCTCAGTGCATACATTGTGCTGCTGCACTCTTTGGTTTGTGTATAATACAGTCACTACAGCTTGCATGTGTTCATACTAAAAACATTCCAGTCCTGTGATTTTGATAGCACTTTCAGCATGGATGGATTAATTGAAAAATATTGCAATTTTTTTTATTTTTGCAGTCAGGCGGCTGTGTTTGTGGGCACCTTAAAGTTGAAGTGTACTGAGGCTCAGATGGAGACTTTGGCAGAACTCTTAACATACAATTCAGCCTTTGGTTTGGTTAGCCGATGGGGTCCCGAAATCTTCACTGAGATTGGAACTCTTGCATGTGAGTAATAGTAGGGTCATTGAATTTAGTAGCTAATTTATATGATTGTGATTGGTAAAATAATATAAATATTAGATATTTAAATGTTTAATTTTTTTAATAGATAAAAGTTTATTAGTTTTGCAACTGATGATGATTGGTTATGTATGACGAATGCTGCCTGCTGATAGATCTGGTGCTGACTGTACTCACTCAGAACCGCGCTGCTCAGAATATACAGTATTAGAACTAATGATTGGTAAATTGAAAGTTTGATAAAATCAATGTTTCTGTTGTAAGATACACATACGGTATTATTTACTAATAGTGACACCTTCAGCTATTCTCCGATTTTATTACTCAGTGTTATCTAAGTAGACCTGAATGTGCTAACTGTTGAGCAGTTGATCAAAAATAGACTTATCCCCTAATTAGAAAACACTGTCAGAAACAGTGGTGTAATGTGAAGCTCATGGGCCCCGATGCAAATCTTCAATAGCAATAGTCTTTATCTATAGGCTAAAGGGACTTTTGGGACCCTGTAGACTCCAGGGTCCGGGTGCGATTGCAACCACTGCACCTGATCAGAAAGTAACAGGAGAAGCAAAAAATGGTGTGGTGGCCAAAAAGGGTAATGAGAATTGTAGGAACACGCAGTAAAGCTATAGTCAAGTGTGCCCATAGTGCAAGAGGAGAGAAAGAAAAACAAAGAACAAGGAAGATGCTACAATTCCATACCATGTTTTTCCAAAAATAAGACAGGGTCTTATATTATTTTCGCTTCCAAAAAAGGGGCTAGGTCTTTTTTTTGGGGAGGGCTTATTATTTTACCATGAACAACAATCACACATTTACCTTGAAGGTGTATGGCCAGCTTCAGCTTGAAGGTGCTTTCAAACATAGGGTTAGTAACCTTAACCCTAACCTACATACACAATTGCTGGTGCAGTGTCAGTCTCTTTTATGGTAACACTTACTGGCACTCTCAAAACACTTAGTGTGGCGGTGGAACTCTTCTTCTTTGTGCGGCTGGAAGGGGGCAGGAAGTGAGAGTCTGGAGCAGGACTCGGGAACAGTGGTTGTAACAACGCACGTGGCTGCTTCTGCGAGAGCAAGCAGGCCCGGCCGGGAGGGCAGCACTTGGGAGGCAGGTGGTGGAACCCTGGAGAGGCAGCCAATCCCGCACCATAACACAGTAGTGACCGGGAGACGGGACCGAGGAAGCAGCATTCAGAAGGTGGGACTCGGGAGAGGCAACTAAGCAAACATCATAGCACAGTAATGGTCAGGAGGCGGGAACCAGGTGACAACACTCAGGAGGTGTGACTCGGCAGCGAGTGAGCATATTTTACCCTGCCATAGTGAGAAGAAGCAGCAGAACGATTTGGGAACTACCTTATGCCTATTCCAGTGCCTCCAGCATTGGGGTTTGTCTCTGTGATGTCAGTGATATAACATCACGTGACATAACCTAGCGCTGGAGGCGCAGACTAACTAGGGCTTATTTTTAGAGTAGGGCTTATATTTAGAAAGAATTACATCACAAAGCTTCTCCTATATTTTGCAATGTTAAACACATACAGCAAATGCATGGTACACGGATGTCATCTGTTTGCTGTAAGTGTTTTTCACAGATCCATAGACTTGTATTGGCCCTTGTCATCCGTGCTGCTGGAAAAAAGCAGCCATGACTCCATATGGTTCACATGAACACATGGTCTGTGTGAAAACATGGACATAAGGGCGTGGCCTAGTACTTGATGTGAGAGATCGGGTGGCAGTGCTTCTCCACCACCATTAGCTTCAATTATCCTGCACAGAGCCCGAACCAGCCAAATCCCTTATCAGGAACTGATGTCTGACGGTCCTGGGAGCAAGGGGAGAGCTTCTGCCAGACTCAGAGAGACCAACATGGGCCGCAAAAGGCAGAAAGAAGTTGGAGCCTGCAGCAGTGCACCAGCCCAAGATGGCACTGAAAGAGAGGAAGAGGCGGGAAGGAGGAACACAGCCTATGCACAGAGACTGCAAGTCTCAGCTCGGCTGCTCAGGTATGAGAGGGGCAAGGAGGCAGATGAAGAAGGAAGTGAAGGGAGTGAGAAGCACAGAGGTGAGGAAGAAGATGATGATGAGATGCCTGTGCTACATAATGAAAAGGGGGCTGCAGAGGAAGAGTTGGAGGAGGGGAACAGAGACACTATGCAGGCAGCTGAAAGTCCAGCAGAGCCCACACTGAGGGATATATTCCAGGTTGTCTCATACTGCAAGTCTGCACTAACTGCTCTGACAAAGCAAGTGAATGGCCTGAAAGAAGAAATGGGAGGCATACAAACATCTATGCAGAGAGTTACAACCAGATTAACTGAGGTGGAGGACAGAGTTGGTGTAACAGAAGATCAATTAACCTCAGTGCAAAAGACACTACAACAACACACTCAGAGGATCACAGTAGTGGCCAATAAAAACGATGACCTGGAGAACCGGTCACGTAGGAACAATTTACGCATTGTGGGCATCCCTGAAAGAGCTGAGGGTGCTGACCCCACAGCCTTTATTGAAACCTGGCTGCTGGAAAAGTTTGGAGCGGATAATTTGACGAGGGTGTTTGCGGTGGAGCGCGCCCATCGAGTACCCATGAGACCCCCAGTGCCGGGAGATGGCCCTCGCACGATGTTAGCCAGAATCCTGAATTGCAGAGACAGGGACATTATCTTACGAAAGGCTGGGAGGCTAACAGATCTTACCCTGGATGGCAAACGAATTGAAATATACCCAGATTATTCAGCTGAGGTGCAAAAGCTACGGCTGCAGTATGGTGAGGTGAAGAAACAGCTCCGATCTTTGAATGTGAAATACTCTACAATTTATCCTGCTAAATTAAGAGTGGAAGTTTTTGGAAGGGTCCATTTCTTCCCATCACCGGTAGAGGCCACTTCGTGGCTGGAGCGGAATCGGAGCAAATTGAGAGAATATGGGGACGCGGCGATATGATGACATGACCCTGCTAGACTGATCACTGGACAAGGTTGTGGCTCAGTACCACTCTGCGAAACAGCAGAGCAGAGGGGGGGGAATCCCCCACTGGGATCTACGTTTTATGGTTCATTGTTTGATTAATGGTTCGGGACTATGCATACTATTGACAATATGGTGGAGAGACTGCCAATGATGGAGGAGTACAAGACGCATGTTGACGTGCGGAATACTGAGACAATGCTCAGGTTCTTTGAGCTCCCACTCTCAAGTTGGGGAGAGAGTGACGACAGTAAAAGGGGACTGGGGGAAGAGGGGACGTGGGGAGGGAGGGGGGGAGGTGGGTGGGTCGGATTTGTAGGGAGGGGTGGTTGTTCATGCTGTCTGACCGGGTATGGTTGGGAGCAAAATGTAATGATGTTACTTGATGAGGATGGACTGTTTTTCCTAATGCACAATGAGTAACCGTACTGTTCGGATTTTAAGCTGGAATGTACGTGGTATATCTGACAAGGTTAAGAGGGCGGAAGTTCTGAATCATATCAAATCTTGTGAACCTACGATCGCGTGCTTGCAGGAGACACATCTCACTAGAGATACTATGCACTGGTTGTCAAGAGGGTGGATGTTAAAGACATATCATTCTACTTATTCCTCATACTCCAGAGGGGTGTCAGTCCTAATACACAAAAATGCACATTATGAAGAGCTGGAAGTACATGTGGACAGTGAAGGGCAGTATGTATGGATTGCGTGCAGATTGTTTGGACACAAAATGATTTTAGTAGCTTTATATATCCCTCCACCTTACTCTAAAAAGAAACTACAAGCAGTAATAGACCTGACAGGCAGATGGGAGGAGGCACCGATGCTGATTATGGGAGATGTTAATAACACTATGAATGATTATTGGGATAAAGTACGTCCAGCAGGTACGGAAGCTGGACAGGACAAAATGACTGGTTTTGGCACCTATGTAAGGGAACTTGGACTGGTAGATCTGTGGAGAGTACGAAATGAGGGTAAGAGGACTTTTTCATGTCATTCGGCAACACACGGAACACTGTCGAGGATAGATCTGGCTTTGGGGGATACTGTTATGGATGGGATGGTAGGGGAGGTAGAATACCTACAGAGGACTCTCTCGGATCATAGTCCTATGGTGATCACACTTCTGGTGAGATCTGCTCAGGGTCAGAGGGGAGGTTGGCATCTTCACCCGACATGGCTTAAAGTGGTAGATATGGGTGGCATAACCAAAGAGCTAGAGCAATTCTTCCAAATGAATGAAGGGAGTACGGAAGCCACAACGGTATGGGATGCTATGAAGGCGTTCACGAGGGGACTCTTTATAAGTGAGATTGCGAGGTGTAAGACCAAAACTAAATTGGCAGATCAACAAATAAAGGATGACTTGACACAGGCGGAGGCAGACATGATTTTGGCGCCAACAAGTGAAGCTCAAAATAGACTAAAATCAGCACAGCAGACAGTTGATAAACTGCACATGATGCAAGCTGAGAGGAAAAGGGCATTTCAGCAAGCCCAATTCTTTGAAGAAGGAGAGAGAGTGGGTCACTTGTTGGCGGTGAAATCTGCGGCACAGAGGGACTCTTTCAGGGTGTACAAATTGAGAGACCAAATGGGGACGACTCTGACAGACACAAGGGACATACTGGAGGTCTTCAAGGAATATTACATGGCACTGTACACCTCGAGATTACGGGACACGGAGGGGGACGTGGAGAATTTTTTGGAAGGCATCTCACTATCTAAATTGTCTGAGGAAGATAGGTTGAGGTTGGATGAACCTGTGAGTGTGGAGGAGGTGGAGTGTGCAATATTATCTATGCCCAATAACAAATCACCGGGAGCTGATGGTCTACCTGGGGAGATGTATAGGGAGTTGTTGAAACTGCTGGCTCCGAAATTGAAATCTGTGTTTGATGAGGCTTTAGTGAAGGGGGCGCTGCCGAGATCAATGGAAGAAGCGGTGATAGTAGTTCTGCCGAAGGAGGGGAAAGATCCCATGGATGCGGAGTCGTACAGGCCCATATCGTTGTTGACAACGGATGTCAAAATACTCGCTAAGATCCTAGCCACCCGGCTCATCGGGGTTGCGCATACCATTATCATTCGAGGACCAGTCGGGCTTTATGCCTAACCGCTCCACGGCTGTTAACTTGAGAAGATTATTTTTTAATATGCAACTACCTGCTGATAATGGTGGCAGGAGAATAGTGATGTCATTAGACGCTAGGAAAGCATTTGATAGCGTGGAATGGAAATACTTATGGAAAATCATGGAACTAATGGGATTCGGCCCCGCATTCATGGCCTGGGTGAAGTTATTGTATTCATCCCCAAGGGCGGTAGTTAAGGTGAATGGGGAACACTCCGGGATGTTTGACTTGCATAGGGGCACAAGGCAGGGGTGTCCGCTGTCCCCGCTATTGTTTGCGGTGGCAGTGGAGCCCTGGCGGCCAAAATCAGAGCTGAGAGGGGGAGTGGTCGGATTTAAAATAAAAGAAAAAATATCATTGTATGCCGATGACATCCTGTTATTTCTGGAAAATGCAGGAGAGACACTGGGGTGCACGATGGATGTAATTAAACAATTTGGGAGCATTTCGGGACTGGAGATAAATTGGCACAAGTCTTATGTCATGGCTGTGGATAGAGCAATAGAAGCGGAGGAGATAGATGAGAGGGGGAAACAGCTCCAGTTAGTTTCACAATTTAAATACCTAGGGATATGGGTAGCACTTCCATTGACCCGATTCACGGATCTGAATTTAGTTCCTCTGTTAGAGAAATTTAAAGGGAAAATAGGTGCATGGTGCAAATTGGCTTTAACGGTAACGGGGAGAACTAACCTGATTAAGATGGTCCTAATGCCACAACTAATGTACGTTTTGCACAACTCACCGATATGGCTACCAAAAAAACGGTTTCAGGGTATTGATTCTATCTTCAGATCCTTGATATGGGGCAAGAGGCAGGCACGGATTAAATTGGGAACTCTGCAAAAAGGGAAGGAAGAGGGAGGATTGGCCGCACCAAATCCCTGGGTCTATTTCTTGGCAGTACAGGGCCAGCATGTCAGGGGATGGAGAGAGCTCGATTGTGGAGGAGCAGCTTGCCGGGTGCTGGTATATGTGACGGGGAGACGCCCACTCATCCAGGGGTTAGAAGACGGCACCTTTAAGAAACTGGGAGCAATATATCCTACCATAGGCATGATCCAGAAGGTATGGGACACCATTAAAAAGATCAGAGGGGTGGACGAGCTGACTAAGTACTCACCGGTGTGGGACAATGAGCATCTGCCAGAACTTAATAAGCTGTGTCACATGGGCAATTGGAAGGCGAAAGGTGTGAGATATGTGTGCCAGCTGCAGAGTGGAACAGACCTGAAGACCTTTGAGACATTGAGAGAGGAATTTGATTTGCCTTCGGTATGGGGGTTTCAATACTATATGCTTCGACATGCTTGGAGGGCACAGTGTGCATTGGGAGACATAATGGTTCAGGATGACATTGTACTAGACTTTGTGTGTATGAAGGGAGGGACGAGGGGAGTTATATCGAGCATATACCATGACCTACTACACTCCTATCTGGGGGACAATCACCTCACTGCAAAGAGCAAATGGGAAAGGGAGGTGGGTACTCTCACCACAGAACAATGGGAGGCTATTCTTGAATATGTCTCAAAGATCTCTCTGAGCGAGCAGGCACGGCTCTCCCAGTTATATGTAATACATAGAACATACAAAACACCGCTGCTCCTATTCAGGGCGGGCTTGAGGGGAGACTCTAGTTGCCCTAGATGTAGCGCAGACCAGGCCGGACTGCTACACATGCTATGGTCGTGTCCGCGGCTGGTGGCATACTGGCTGGTTGTTATTAACATAATTGAAAGAGCTTATGCCTGTACACTCGACAGGAATCCGGTGCTGTGTGTTTTGGGGGAGGTGGATGGGATACCGGTCTCAGAACACTACAAAGTGGCAATAGCGAGGTTGCTATATTTGGCACGCAAACTAATAGCGAGAAAATGGACAGATTCAGAACCCCCCACTAGGAGGGAATTTATTGCTCAGACACGTACGGTAATGCATTTAGAGGAAAGTATTTACAGGCGAAGGCATGTGGAAAGAACTTTTGAAAAAATATGGTCCGCCTGGATGGCGGTGATATGATTGTTAAGACTCTCAAGTATACCCGGCATAAGGAGTATTGGCGGGAGGGAGGAGGGGGGGATAGTTTTGATTGTGTTGTTACAAGATATGTGAATTGTTACATGAATATTGATATTGATATCTACTGTTTCTTGTTACAATTTTTGAAACCTAAATAAAAATAAATGGTTTAAAAAAAAAAGAAAACATGGACATATGAAGGGGCATAAATCAGTGTCCACCCCATGGACATCGCATAATGGTGGTCTAGGGGCCATTGGAGAGAGAACACTCAGTATGGTTGTACCATCTTTGCCAATTGGTGTCAAGAACTTATACCAGACTCCCTTCTCCAAAGAAACTGCATTGTTGGGGTATGTTTACCCTCAGGATTTTTTCTGCAACCAAAATCTGCTCTCTTGGCACTCCATTCAAAATCCAGGTTTTACTTTGTTTTTCTGGCTTTTTTTTAGTGCTTTGATGCTGTGTTTCTGTGGTGTGGATTACATGTGTGATTCATCTGCAGTACATGTTTAATAACATTAAAAAATAAGTTAGGCTAGGGTCACATCAGCGTTTTTAATTCAGAATCCTGATCCGGTTTTGAACTTTAAAAAAGCTCAAAACCGGACCAGGAAACGCTCCTCATAGGAGCCTATGCAAAACACCGGATGGCTTCACAAGCCATCCGGTGGCCGGATCCGGCACTGCTGCCTGCGTTTAAAATCATGCAGGCAGCAGTTTTCGCAGCGTTTGCCGTGACCGCACTGCGGTCACCGGATGGCTCAGGATGTGTAATCCTGAGCCATCCGGTAACTGCAGAGTTTGCGGTTCCCGGCTCAGCAAACCTAGGAAAGAGTTAAATTGATTAGTACAGTACTGTTTGAGGTCTGTAGGGGGGCTTAGACCCCCCTACAGACCGGCCGCCCACTTCGGTGGGCTCCTAATACAATATTCCCGATGCCACGGTCTCCTCCGAGCCCGTGCAAGACCCCACACACCCCCAGCCCCCGAATTACTATACAGGGGTGCCTGCACCCCTCTGTTATCCTTATTCCTGTTTTGGGGGCAAATGATATATTAAAGACATGGTTAAAGGACATATTTACGTGTGTTCTCCTCCAATGTTGTGACGAATCCATGGGCGGGGCTGTATGCGGCAGCCTCCGCCCCCTCATTTGTTATGGCCGCCCCCTCTGTGCCTCAGCCATTGATAAGAGGCCGGCCGCGTCATGAAGGGGCGGGGCGCACGGTGTGACGTGGTTCGCCCCGCCCCTTCATGACGCGGCCGGCCTCTTATCAATGGCTGAGGCACAGAGGGGGCGGCCATAACAAATGAGGGGGCGGAGGCTGCCGCATACAGCCCCGCCCATGGATTCGTCACAACATTGGAGGAGAACACACGTAAATATGTCCTTTAACCATGTCTTTAATATATCATTTGCCCCCAAAACAGGAATAAGGATAACAGAGGGGTGCAGGCACCCCTGTATAGTAATTCGGGGGGCTGGGGGTGTGTGGGGTCTTGCACGGGCTCGGAGGAGACCGTGGCATCGGGAATATTGTATTAGGAGCCCACCGAAGTGGGCGGCCGGTCTGTAGGGGGGTCTAAGCCCCCCTACAGACCTCAAACAGTACTGTACTAATCAATTTAACTCTTTCCTAGGTTTGCTGAGCCGGGAACCGCAAACTCTGCAGTTACCGGATGGCTCAGGATTACACATCCTGAGCCATCCGGTGACCGCAGTGCGGTATTCTGCACACAGTTTTGACAAAAACTGTGTGTGCCCGGCATTGCGTTCACCGCATCCGGATCCGGATGCGGTGAATGCAATTTAGCTTGGCAATGTGACCCTACCCTTAGTCATATTCACAAAAAATACAGCTGTAAAAACTTAACAAAACCTATTTGCCACATTTTTTGCATTTTTTTTTCAGTTTCTCATTGAAAACTCTGAAAGAATTGACATACTGCAGATCTGAAATACAGATTGGAAAAAATATCAAGCATGTGCATTAGATTTCTGAAATCTTTTTCTGATACCAATCAACACAACAATCGATTTGTTTTCTGTAGTATAAAACACAGCAAAAACTAAAAATGTTGCTGTGTGTGAACAAGACCTTGGAGATATGGCAAAACCTGGAGCAGGGACAGACATAAGGGTCTTGTGTGATTGGTGGTGAAACCAAGCATCATAATGGGATGTGCGGGGTCATTTTATTCTTTGCTATATAAGCCACTGACTTAGATCTTATATTTTTTATGTTCACACTTTTAAGCTGGCCTCCCAGACATCGTTCTGTCATCTTTGATAAGAGATCAGATTCAAGGATTAACCCCTGATGCAATATCTCTTATTTCAGCGCCCAAGTTTGCTGTAAGTATACGTGTAGTGCAAATCTGTTACCATTATGTTTTGGTGTACCAGTGAATAATGTATAAAAGGAACACAGTAATTTTGATAATACTACTTTTATAGCCAAATATATATATATATATTTTTAAGAAAACTTCCTGCTTAAGGCTGGAAACACACAACTGTATAAAAAATATCTGACCGCTTCTCATTCAGCAGAGTAGACGAGTGACATTCGTTTTTTTATCCACGTGGCAAGCGAATGCAATGCAATTGTGCGTTTTTTTCTCAGCTAATATCAGTGTGGTGTCCGTGTGCAATGCGTTTTTAACATGGTCTTACCCATGCTGTATGAAGTTAGCAAAGAGTAGACAGATAGGATAGATAGAATAGAATTGAGAGACCAATAGATAGATGATAGAATAGCTAGATCATCTTACCAGTGTCCCGCTGCTGCATCCGTGGCCGCCCATTAAGCTTCATGCATATTCACTGCATTGACCAGCAACAGATAATCACAGATGCTCACACTCTGCGAGCACGTCTGTGATTGGCTGTTACAATGCATTTCCTCAATTTGAACAGAGATTGTGCTTGGTTGCCATACACATCAGTGTATGGCAACCTACCTGCCTTCATAGTGTGTTAAATAGATCATTAAAAAAAAAAACACATGGGACTTCCCAGTATTTTTCAGTCTAGCCCAGTGAAAGCAGACAGCTGTGAGCTGCCATCCTCAACTGCCAAATTTTACCTCGGCTGGCAAAAAAAATGTGTGGGCTCCACTCTATTTTTAATTGCCAGCCAAGGTAAAACTAGGCAGCTGAAGGCTGGTATTTTCAGAGGGGTGATGGCCCATTGTTTTAGGGGCCCCCCCACGCTAAAAAATAGCAACCCACAGCCGCCCCTGAAAATGGCATATTCACTGTAGTGCCATTTCCAGGCACTTTACCAGGTTCTTCTAGTGGACCTGGTAGCATTGGCATGCTGGGTAATAAGGGATTAATACCAGCTTTGTATTGCCAGCTATAATGGCACAATGCAAAAAAAAAGCTCATCCTCAAAAAACGCATCAAAAACGAAATTTGGTTATTACAGCTGCTTAAAAAAATGGATCGTTTTGCTGCTGAAAATTCAGCAAAAACAGATCCTCAAAAATACATCAAGAATTATGTAATTGTCCTGTCAGTTTGCTGTCAGTGTGTTTTATCGTACCCATTGACTTGCATTTATCACCTGCATGCGATACACACTTACAATCACAGCATGCTGCGATTTTGCACGCAGTCCGAGTTCAGTGCAGTAAAAAGTTACGAATCTGACATGACTGATTGTTTAACATTGGTCCGAGTGTAATTAGACTTTTTCTCGCCATGCACTTGTGCGAGTTTGACGCTAGTGTGGCTTTACCCTAAGGGTGGAGGCATGCTTGCATGCATGAAAATCATAGTGTTTTCAATGCATGACAGTCATGCAACTGCTTTCCGTATGGTCCTGTGAGTGTGGTGCGAGAGCAATAAGTGTGGTGTGACTGTGGTGCGATAGTGGTAAGTTTGAAATGCGTTTTTAACATGGTCTTTCTCTTGGTGTATAAACTGAGAAAAGAGCAGATAGATAGAATAGCTAGATCGGGTTTAACAGTCTTCAGCTGTTACTTCCAGGGCCGCCTATTAAGCTAATTGCATATTCGCTGCACTGTCAAACAAACAGCCAATCACAGACGCTCACAGTTTGTGAGAACCTCTGTGATTGTCTGTTGTAGTCAGACGGGATTTCCTCAATCTGGACAGTGAATCTGCTTAGGCTGCTTTCACATAACGATTTTATCAGTTCCGATGCTGTCCGATTAAAATCGGACAGCATCGGACCGATTTTGGGCCCCATGCAGCCCTATGGGCATCAGACCGAATCGGATGTGCACTAAATGCCATCCGATTTGGTCCAATCCGATTCTGTCCGATTTTATTATCGGTGCTAAAATCGGAGCCTGCTCCGATTTTAGCACTGAAAATAAAATCGGACAAACTCGGATCGGACCAAATCGGATGGCATTTAGTGCACATCCGATCTGACCTGATCAATTTGACATGGGGCCCTATGGAGCAGGGTCCGAGGAAACATCTGATGTCTCCTCGGACCGATTTTAGTGTACTGAGCATGCTCAGTACACTAAAATAGCTCCTAAAAGTGAAACAAAGGGTTAAAAAAAAAAAAAAAATCTATACTCACCTGTCCACGAGGCCCCCGGTGTCTCCAGGTGTCTTCCGGTATCTTGCTGTTCTGTCTTCTGTGCTGCCAGGACCTGCCGTGATGTCACAATCACATGACTGCCGGCTATTGGTTACTCGCAGTCATGTGATTGTGACATCACGAGAGGTCCTAGCAGCACAGAAGACAGAACAGCAAGATACCGGGAGACGCGCGGGACCGTGCAGGAGTCGTGGACAGGTGAGAAAAGATTGGAGAGGGGGAGGACACATGGGGGGACCCGGAGGACACATGGGGGGACCCAAAGGATACATGGGGGGAACCGGAGGACACATGGGGGGACCCGGAGGACACATATGGGGACCCAAAGGACACATGGGGGGAACCGGAGGACACATGGGGGGACCCGGAGTACACATGGGGGGACCCGGAGGACACATGGGGGGAACCGGAGGACACATGGGGGGAACCGGAGGACACATGGGGGGAACCGGAGGACACATAGGAGGACCGGGGGCCAAGAGGGGAGGACCGGGGGTGCAGAGAGGAGGACCGGGGGCCAAGAGGGGAGGACCGGGGGAGAGACAGTGACAGCTAGGGAGCGATCTGACAGGAGGGCGGGCATCCTATTTTCTGTCGGAATCGGATGCCTATTTGGCATCCGATTCCAGGCATCAGAGGAATCCGATGCTGTCCGATTTATATCGGACAGCATCGGATTTTAAAAAATCGTAGTGTGAAAGTAGCCTTAGTTGCGATACACATTAATGTATGTCAACCAACCTGCCATCATAGGTTGTTAAATAAGTAAATAATTAAATAAAACAATGTGTGGGGCTTCGCAGCATTTGAAGTCTACCCCAATGAAAGCAGACAACTGCGAGCTGCCACCCTCAGCTCCCTAATTTACCCTTGGCTGGCAAAACAAAATGCGTGGGCTCTGCCCTATTTTTAATTGCTAAAACTAGGCAGCTGAGGGCTACTATTCTCAGCAGGGTGAGGTCCCATTGTTTTAGGCCACCCCACGCTAAAGAATAGCAGCCCACAGCCGCCACTGAAAATGCCGCATTTATAAGAAGCGCCCTTTCTAGACGCCTTACCGGGCTCTTCCAGCAGCGTGCCACCCACTGGGTAATAAGGGGTTAATACCAGCTTTGTTTTACCAGCTGGTATTAAGCCCGAGATTCTTAATGTCAGGCTAAGTTAGAACCGGTCATTAAGAATCTCCAATAAAGGGTTAAAAAAAGACAACACACAGAGTAAAAAATATTTATTAGAAATAAAGAGATAGACACGCTTATGGGGCCGTCACAAGCGTCAATGTCATCAGCGATCTCATCGCTGGTGAGCTGTCACACAGGCAGACTCACCAGCGATTAGTGGACCAGCGACATCATGGAAATGATTTAAATATCGTCTCCACGATGTCTTGCTCCCACTGCCAGGCTGCGATAAGCGGAAGCAGGCTGGTCTCCAAGGTAAACTGCGGGTATCTAGGTAGCATGCGCTGCCTAGATACCCGCAGTTTACCTTGGAGACCAGCTCCCAGCGCTTGCTGAGAGGCACTGGGAGCTGGCTTATCGCTCCTCTCCCGGTGCCACACGCAGCGATGCTGCGTGTCCACCGGGCGACCATCGTCAGGTTTTAGAACAGGTTCTAAAACCTGACGACCATCAACCAGCGACTTATCGCTGGTTGAAATGCCCTGTCACACGATTCAGTATCGCTGCAGCAATATTGCACGCGATATTGATGTGTGTGACATCCCCATTAGAGACTCCATCTGTATTACCCCCATGCAGCCATCCAACGATCCTGGTGTTCTGTCTTCTCTCTTCTGTCTTCTCCTTCAAATGATGCATCTCTGCTACATGACACAGCAGGGGGCGGAAGTCCGCTCCCCGTGCTGTGTGATCAGTGAATGAGACTGTGGGTGTTAAGCGGTGATGTCACCGCTGACCTTGTTGCTATAGTAACCAAATGAGTGGAGTTTCACGCCAATGTGCCTTCACCCTCAGACAAATTAGTGCACATTGAGGATCATTTTCACACAAACACATGTGCAGACTGAGGTTCATCTCTTTACTCAGTGATAACATTTCCAATGAATGGATGTTATTGATGGCAGGTTGTGTTCAGTCCAGCCCAGCTCTCCTGCTTCACCAGTGATCAGGCCACAGCAGTCACTCCTGACCAGTACGACCATCTCAGCCATCAACAAAAACAAGCCATCTCCAGTGCTCAGTATGATGGGGATATCCAGCAAGATCTGCGAGGTACCGTCCTTTTAAATACATATTGGACATTGCAATTTTACATAAAACCAGTGAAAAGATATTACAGAATATTCCGCTCAGTCCTATGTTTGTATCAATGTGATAATGCTGAGAAAGAAAGGCAAAGTTATTCAAAGATAGAAAATATTATCAGCCATGTTGAAAACCAAAATAATTTAACCAAATCTCTTGTACATTTGCTGTCAGACTATGTGACCCATGCCTTCACACTGCGGCGTGATCCGGTCCAGGGCTGTCCAGGATGACCCTGACAGCCGCGGACTGGATCAGCACACATGACTGGAGGGTTAATATACCCTCCGGTCTGGTGTGCAGTCGCATGCAGTTCCTGCTGCTGATCAGTCAGGACCGCGGCTGCTGCGGTCCTGACCTGTCAGCGGCTGTAGCTGCGTGCGCTGCACACCGGACCGGAGGGCATATTGGCCCTCCAGTCATGTGTGCTGATCCAGTCCGCGGCTGTCAGGGTCATCCCGGACAGCCCCGGACCGGATCGTGCCGCAGTGTGAAGTGTGTGCTTCTGTGCCTGCTGCCTTCAACAATTTACTAGTGCATCTCAATGAATTAGGATATCATTAAAAAGTTAATTTATTTCAGTAATTCAATACAAAAATGCCAGTAAAGGACAAAAGAAGATAGTCATCACTGACAGAAGCAAAAAACAAATGAAAAAATGCACAAGAGGACTTAATAATTTTATTGAGACATATTTAAAAAAAGATAAAAATATTATTGGTGGAAAGGTATAAAACAGCTAAATTGCCAGCAGATGGCAGCTGCATCACAATACACCAAGGTACAAGTATCAAAATTAGTAAAAAGGTTAATCTATTATATAATCACGAATGGGATTTTTGCCCCTTTTGAGACCGCTCTCGCTGCGAGTCAGCGTGGTCATGTGGATACGAACGAAGCATTGGCCGCGCAGCGGCCATTGCGAGCAGCTCTAAGGCGACTCGCTATGCCCGCGCGCAGCGGGCATGGCGAGTCACCTTAGCCGCGCGAAGCATTGGCCGCGAAGCGGCCATTGCGAGTCAGAGACTCGCTCTGCTAGAATCCCGATGCATTGTGCATCGGGCACCCATCTAGTATGATAATTAGAGATGGGCGAGTCCTAAAAGACTCGGAATCGCAAGACCCCAACGAGTCCGAGTCAAGGACTCGGGACTCGTTGCGAGTCCAGCGAGTCCAATGTTAATGAATAGGGAACCGAGTAATAGCGAATAATGACATTTACAACTCGCTGATGTGTCTCTGAAAGTGTGCGAGTCCAAACTCGCTGGTTTTTCTCTTATTTGGAGGCTTGGAGCCGATGATGATGCACACTACACTCCCTAAAAAAATTGGTTTTAAGTGCGCACAGCCACCCAGATGTGGTTTGGTGTTGCTGTATGCGTCACTTGCTGGCGGGATAAGTGTGCGCACTCACACTTGGCAGTGAAGCCGCACACTACACTCCCTAAGGTGGTGTACGTGCTAGCAGCAACGCACTGGTCTGCCACAGAAAAAATAACGCTCTATGGCTTATTAGGAACAAAAATCAATCTGGTGTAAAAACAAAAAGGAAACAGCACCTCAGCTAAGCCTCTGACTGCAGCTGTTAGCAAAGCTGAGTGAGTAAGCTGAGCTATGAGGTCCGTCCTGTGTGCACTCTAAGGCTTCTCCTTCCTTCCCTCCCTGCCTGCCTGCCTGCCTACACAGCACTACTCTGTCCTCCTCCTAGCTCTCAGAAGAGCTTTTTGGGTTAATATAAGGAATCTTCCCTACACTGACAATCCCTGATCTGCTCCAGCATATATCTCTCTCTCCCTATACTAGGTCAGATCGTCTCAGGAATGTGGCCAAAATGGCGGGGACAAGCCTTATATACTGCCTTGCCTGTCATACATTACATAGGCATCACGATGGACAGCAGCCAATCATAGTCCTGACACAACCAACTTTGCTATGCCATTACTGACTATGATTGGCTATCTTCACAAGTTTTCTGACCTAACACGCACGCTGTGCTGACTCGGAACATAACAGATTCTGTATTCGAGAGTCCGACTCCCGAATACAGTATACAGGACTCGGAATCGTAGACTCGTAGGACTCGGAATCGTAGACTCGCTCAGACTCGCTGCTGACAGCGGGTATCTGTGAAGAGTCAAGCTTATTGACATTGAATTCCATTGGACTCGTCACTGTGCGAGTCCAAGCTGGGAGATTCGCCGAGTAACGAGTCCTGCGAGTACCTTCAGAATCGCCGAGTCCCGAGTCCTAGCGAGTAGACTCGCCCATCCCTAATGATAATAAACTAGTATGCAAAGGCTGAATAACCATAAGAAGATGGTAAAGTATAATTGCATACATTAGGTATTTTCATACTTGGGAGTAAATGCACACCAAACTGTGGGGTAAATTTTTTTCCCAATTGCTCTTTGTGAAAGTGAAAAATTTGGTGCTAAAAGAACATTTTAGTCTAAGAAATGTGATTTTTAATTTGCAAATGTTAAATAAATTAGATGAAATACCAGTCAATTCAAAATGGTTACTACACCTCTAGATGAATTCTGTGAAGGCTTTAATTTACAAAATTGACTCACTTTATATGGGCATTTGCTGTTTTGGCAGAAGCCCCCTTCTAGGTCTAGTCCAAATTAACAATCAAAAGTCAAATAGTGCTCCTTCCCTTCCAAGCCCTGTTGCATGCCCAAACAGTAGTTTATGACCACATATGGGGTATTGCTGTGTTTGGCAGAAATGGCATAACACACTTTGAGGACTATCCTATTAGCCTTTTTAAAATTACAAATCTGAGCCTGTACTATCTCTTCCTAGAGGCTGCAAATCCCAAGCGCTCTAATTACCAGTCCCTTAGATAATTGTATGCTTGTACTTACACCATCCAGGTGCCAACAGACAGCTTTGAACTCGGCCAGTATGATAACTTGTAGTAAGACAGGAGAAACTGTACAGGGTTGCAAACATGCATCTTCAGCAATAGCTTCTCTAGACTAAACTGGGGAAGAAGGGATGAGCATCCTGTACAGAGGCAAACTAAGGGAGCGAGGTAGGTACAATCTTAATACGCAGTTTAATCTACCTGACAAGAAAAATGACTGATTGAAGGAAAAATACACAATGAAAAGAATAGACATTACAGGTTGTTCCCATTTGTGGGACACAACAATCCCCATCTGAAATTGTGCGATTTCACAAGTCCTTGTACGACGTACGGAGTTGATCTTGTCCCTCGATGTCATGAACCTGTAATGAGAGGAGAAAGAAAGACAAACGCAACAGTAATGCAGTAAACTCAAATCCATCCTTGCAGTTTGATGTAGTCTTTGGGAATTAAAGAATAGAAAAAATGGGAAAAACGAAAAAATGAGTTTAAGTTCAACAAAACCCATCTTTGGATTGGGGAAGCTGCAACACTCCAACTCTTCCACCAATCCAACATTAAAGTTTAGTGTGAAGGAAAGTCCGCAGTCAATTGGGAAGCCAACAGTTCTGTGTACTGGTACGGCAGAGGTAAGAGGAGATGTGTTCCCTGCCGTGGCAGAGATCAGCAACAAGTTCAGTTCAAGTAACTCCTGCTCGAAGGAGCCACCAGGCGATGCACTTGAACTGAGTGTTAGCCTGCGCAACAGCTGACCAGACTAGAGAGTGTCCAGGGTGATGGAACCTCAGCCCTTGTACTGGCACCTGGGACACACTGCTTGTGCTGTAGGTTGAAGTCTTTCCAGACTCTGGTTCCTTTTTTTCGGATTCATGTGTGGCAAGAATAGAGCAAGGGTTATTGGACGGCAAACCTGGGGGCGATGACCTGAGTCTTATTCTCCACTCAGCTAGTTGGAGGTCAGTGAGATGAGATACCACTGTATGGGTGTGGCTCTCTAGGCGTCAACTGTTACCACAGCAGCACAGAGTTCCAGCCTTGGTATGGTGCATGCAGGTTTTGAGTCAAGTTTGGTCCTGTCAAGGGTGAAACTGCATTGTACCTTATTGCTGGTCTCTGAGGCATTCAAGGAGGCGGCTGTGGCCTTCATAGATGAATTGTAGGAAATGTAGGTTTGTCTCCTAAAAACAGCTGAAAGAGTCCTTGGAAAACCACGGTGCAAGACGTGGAGTTGCTGTTTGGCCTTTAGAGACTTCTTCCCCGTCTCCCACCTGTGTTGTCTCTGAGATGGTGACATAGTGTTCCTGTCAATGCCCTCGATAGCAAGCTGTCTTAGCAGTAACCTGTTTTGAACTGCAATGGGTGTCTTGAACCCAAGAGGACCGTGGATGCTGTTTTCAACAGGCGAGACTCCTCGTTTCGTAGTAAGTTCATTACCAGGTGAAGCTTGGAATGTGAACATGCCTTGTTCAACATCCAGTGGTGTGCTGAGGTTGCTTGCGTGGGGAGAACACTAGGACCTTCTGTAAGAGGTACGTAGTTGAGAGAGAGGGTCTTACTTTGAGCACTGAATTCTAGCACGGCTTTGACTTGACTAGGTTTGTGATGGAGATAGGCATCACAGGTTGGGAACTTAGCAGTTGTTTGCTGTGAATCCCTTGGCAACTCAGTCTTTGCAGGAAGAGAGGTTGAGGGAGCTACCCAACTGTTGTAGTTGTCTTCAGTGAGTTTGATGCTTGTAACCCTGATGATCACCTTGTCTTCCTTTGTGGGTGATGAGACTTTGACCTGGTTTGCAGGGTAGAGTGCTGTTGACTCGAGGTTGTCGTCTTGAAAATGAAGCAGATTTGAATTGTCAGGTGGTTGTTGTTGCCACTTGGAGTTGCTTGCCTTCTCCTTTACCCTGTAGTGATGTGGGTATGGCAGGAGTGACACATCGTGGTTGCCTGACATGATGATGGTTTTGTAAGAAGTGAGGTTGCTTGGCTTCTTTGTCTGGTCAGTACAGACATCGCCGATGATGACCCAGCCTAGCTCGAGGCACTGAGCGTACGGTTCATCAAGTTGACCAAAGATTTGTAGATGTGTCCTGTGCAGTCATATGATGTCTCTGCTGAGGAGAATAAAGATGTCTACCTTGTTGTTCAGGACCGGTATCTCGTTGGCTATGTCTTTGAGGTGGGGAAACAGAAGAGCCGCTTCTGGCATGGATCTATAGAAATGAGACAAATGCGCAATAGGGTCTTATCTCTATTATATAGAGGTATATGTATGGCGACAAGGGCCTGCTCACCTGATCTGGTTGTGTAACCCACAACCAGTATGAACACTTAGTCACTAGCTGCTGCTGGATCCACACATCCACGGGTCACCGTGGTCAGAAATCAGCATATAAGGACGAAGTGTTGTACGATCCGCGCTGCTACCAAAGGAAGACCAGGACAACGGATCATCTGGTTGAAGTAGTTCTTTAATCCTATGCGTTTCAGAGCTATTTCCCAGCTCCTTCCTCATGGACATGTAGTTGTTTAAGCAATTAAGCAATGCGTCTTCAATTGCTTCAGGACTGCCAAAACCTTTCTCTAGTCTGTCCCATGTGTTTGCAAGTCCAGTTGTTGGGTCGCTGATGTAAACAGATCTGAATCTCTTGATTCTTTCTGTAGACCGTGGACCTAGCCACCTGATCAGCAGGTCCAGCTCTTCAGCAGCGGTAATGCTGAGGTCACTCGTTGCAGTTTTGAAGACACACTTCCACCCTTTGTAGTTTTTGAGTCGGTCGTCAAACCTTGTGAGATCTGTGTCGGTGAGTTCTCGGCGTACCATGTACCTTGCAAAGTTGGACATGTCTGTTCTTTCTGACCTTGGGGGCACATTTGCTGACTGAGTGACGCTGGTTGCATGGTTTGTAGCTTCTTGTTTCAGGAACATGGCTAGGTATGGAGTGGCGTAGGCATATCATGTACCTCGCAAAGTTGGACATGTCTGTTCTTTCTGACCTTGGGGGCACGTTTGCTAACTGAGCGACGCTGGTTGCATGGTTTGTAGCTTCTTGGTTAAGGAACGTGGGATGGTATGGAGTGGCGTAGGCGTTTAGACCAGTAACTGGTTTGGTGTGTAAAGTCTCTGTTGAATGGGGGGCTGAAACTACACAGTTGTGAGGAGTGTAGTGCCTTGTCGGCATGTTGGGCTGCATGTGTACATTGGCATACAGGGGTTGCTGATCTGCAGGGTCTGGCCGTGCACTGAAGTGTGAAGGTGGTTCAAATTTGAACGTTGGCAGTGTGTTGGACTGATCTGTGAAGCTGGAAGCTGCAGCCGAATTGGCGTCTTGATGCTCTGGAAAAGTGTTGGTGCTGACAGGAATGTTGGTGTTGATTGGCGGTTCGTTGGCTTGACTCAGCATTTAGTCTCTCGTGTGCTTAAGGGGGTCTTCCGTGTTGAGTTCATACATGCTGATGCTGCCTTCTTGGCTCCCAACTAGAGCTTGTTTGAAGTCCTTTAGCCTTGTCATGGC
Organism: Allobates femoralis; assembly: GCA_033576535.1. Taxonomy (NCBI): domain Eukaryota; kingdom Metazoa; phylum Chordata; class Amphibia; order Anura; family Aromobatidae; genus Allobates; species Allobates femoralis. Next base: position 157,374,546 of record JARQOC010000004.1, read on the forward strand.
TGCCGCGTGTTCACATTCCTTCTGCAGGTCTTCGACTTCCGCCTTTTTACGTGCAGTCTCTGCTTCCATCTCCGCTTCCTCTGCTTTGATGTCTGCTTTCTTGTGCGTTGATTCGACGACTGCACTCCTTTCTATCACCTTTGAGCAAAGACGGCTTCTACTTTCATGGTTTCTGCTTCAGCACGCGCTTTTATAAGCTTCTCACTAAGGGTTATGTACCTTGATGAGGCTGATTTGAGTGAGTACCTTGAGCTCTTAACAGACCTGGATTTGTGAGATGCCGCTTCTGACATTTGTGCCATTTTTGCTTAAGTCTTGTTCACGATGTCACACATGGTGCAGTCTCTTTCAGCATTAAGCTGTTGGAAGTCCTGGAGTTCCTTCAGAGAGTCTGGCGTATTTAGTTTTAGCAGGGTAGAGATATATTTTTCACAAGTGTCCTTGTAAGACTGGTATGCGGAGTACAGTTCTAAGGCTCCCTCGGCTGGTAGCTCATGAGCACCTGGCACAGATAAAGCAGTCACTTGTGTTGCACCCATTTCCATAGGGATGTTGTGTGGTGCAGCAATTCACCCTTAGTAGATTCTAGATTCTCTTTGACTTTCCATATTGATTTGGTTAACCGCTAAGATCTTTCACTGTAATTTAGGCATATGCAAATAGAGTCCGTGGAGCCTCATTTAGGAGTCTCAAACAGGGAACTAGCCAGATATCCCTCCAGGGAAGAAGTTAGCCCTGGGGTGGCTCCTTGCGGAAACCACCATAACCACCATATTAAGTGGCCCTTTCAGTCAATATCCAACTCTTTACGAGTTTAAAGATATGACAAGGGAATTACCAAAGACAGGTATCCATCCACAGACAGCTGTTTTGGGGTTTTGCCCCTCATCAGTGTGGAGTAGGATTTTGGCTAAGTGGGAGCAATGCCTGGTAGACCAACATCACAAAACACTCACTGATCTCAGGGAGACCAGTCGAGAAAAACACTTCGGACAGCTGGCAAAACCGCTCAAAAACAGTGAAATTCTTGGTGCATTGCCCCTGGGAATTACGAATATGTAAATAGAGTCCGTGTAGCCTTGCTTAGGAGTCTCAAACACAGAACTAGCCAGATATCCCTCCAGGGAAGGACCTAGCCCTGGGGTGGCATATTCATAATTCCCAGGCGGCAATGCACCAAGAATTTCACTGTGTTTGAGTGCTTTTGCCGGCTGCCCGCAGTGTTTTCCTCGACTGGTCTCCCTGAGATCAGTGAGTGCTTTGTGATGTTGGTCTACCAGGCATTGTTCCCACCTAGTCAAAATCCTACTCCACACTGATGAGGGGCAAAACCATGAAACAGCTGTCTGTGGATGGATACCTGGCTTTGGTAATTCCCTTGTCATATCTTTAAACTCGTAAAGTGTGGGATATTGACTGAAAGGGCCACTTAATATGGTGGTTATGGTGGTTTCTGCAAGGCACGACCCCAGGATAGGTCCTTCCCTGGAGGGATATCTGGCTAGATCCATGTTTGAGACTCCTAAACGAGGCTCCACAGACTCTATTTCCATATTCGTAATTCCCAGGGGGCAATGCACCTAGAATTTCACTGTGTTTGAGCGCTTTTGCCAGTTGCCCGCAGTGTTTCCTCGACTGGTCTCCTTGAGATCAGTGAGTGCTTTGTACTGTAATTTAGGTGTGAGTTCATGTCTTTTTCCTGCTGTTCTAGGACAGGCAGTGAAAGAGTTCTTTTTGCTTCCATGAAGACAGGAATGCAAGTGTGGGGGCTGTTCTGCTCCTGGTTGTCAGGGAGACCAATTACAATGTATCAATTCCTGAGCTAGGAAGCAGCCTGTGTGTACAGAATCTACGCAAGCTGCTGCTGGGGCTGTATTTGAAAATCTGTTAAAACTGCAGCTTCACCTTAGTTTATAGATGATCCCTTCTCAGGATTTATAAACTGTATACTGTTCTTAGTCACAGGTTATTCTCTTCACTGAGCGATTTCTGTCTGCAGGCTCATGCAGACTACTGTAACAGTTATGCTGTGGCTTGCTATCAGCCCTTTATGGATAATCCTTTCTCCAGATTGTATGCTGTATACTACCCCTGGTAACAGGATTCCTTTTCACTGTCCTGTCTCCTTCTACAGGCTGCAAATCCCAAGCGCTCTAATTACCTTAGATAATTGTATGCTTGTACGTATACCACCCAGGTGCCAACAGACAGCTTTGAACTCGGCCAGTATGATGACTTGTAGTAAGACAGGAGAAACGCTGCAATTTTCTTCCAGAATCTTAACATATTAATATTAAGTCAACATAACAGCAGGTGAAAAGTAATAATCTGTACAGGGGTTGCAGACATGCGTCTTCAGCAATGGCTTCTCTAGACTAAACTGGGGAAGAAGGGAGGAGAGGCCAGCTAAGGTAGAGAGGTAGGAACAATCTTAATACACAGTCTAGTCTACCTGTTCCCATTCGTGGGACACAACAGAGCCTAAGGCAACATTTTAGTTGAGAAATATAATTCCATATTGCATTAATTTCTCTGAAACTTCTGAAAGGTTGATAAACTTCTAGAATTTTTAAATCCTATGAAGGGTACATTTTGTAAAATAGGACCTGGCCTGTTTGCTTTTTTTGACAGATAAGCCCCTCGAAGCAACTTCAAGAACAAATGAATTCCTGAAAATGTTGTTGAAAAATAATTGCTATTAAATGTTAAGCCTTTTAACTAGAGATAAGTGAACTTTGCTTGAACATGTTCACCCTTTTCAAATCTGGCCCAAATTTGGCCCCTCGAACTCGAATGTTTTGCTGAAAAATCGGAAATTAAGGATTTGTTCGGCAATTGTTCATATGACTAAAAGCATTAGTGCAAATATAGTGAGTCTACATTTTCAGTGTCAGTGTCTAGGATAGCACATTAGATACTACTGTATATTGCTGTGGTGTGACACTAATTTTTGGAACAGTGGGGACTCTTGTTAGGGTCTCTTTGCTGTATGGTGCATTACTTCAGCAGGGTTCTCTGAGTGACATGCCTACTCCTGTAACTCATCCTCATTTTACTCCTACTCCTCTTTTTACTTAATGTAGGAAAATGCTGCCACTTTTCCCCTTTGACTTCTCCATCTGTCAATTCAATGTCAGTTTCACTCACCTCTGAAATTGAAGGGAATGTGAGCCACCTCCTACTTGGAACTGATTTTGAAGAGTGTGCAGGCTGGCACACACCGTGTCTCATGCACTCATGCTACACCATGACACTATTTGTACTCTACGTAGATTGTTGTCCCTTTTCCTGGTGTTTGGCACTAATATAAGCAGTTTGTCAGCACGAACAATTCAGCAAATGCCCCATATTTGGCGAACCAATCCAAATTCGAACACTCAGGTGTTATCTCATCTCTACTTTTAACACATTAATAAAATATAAAGAGGTTTCATATATACTGTTGATGTAAAGTAGACATATGCTACATGATATTTATTAACCATTTTGTGCAGTATAATTATCTATGTAAAAATGTAAACATTAGAAATATCACATTTTTCACAATTACTGGCAAATTTCAAATGCTTTCGTAAAAAGGCAGAAAAATAATCAACCTAAGTTTACCACTAACTTAAAGTACAATGTACCAGGTAATCAGGTAAAAAAATCAGAATCACTGGGATCTGTTGAAGTGTTCCAGAGTTATTATTATAATGTGACTTTGGTCGGAATTGAAAAATGGTATCAATTTTTGGTGGAAATAAATCGTCATCACACCACATATCTACAATGACATCAGTAACATCCAGATTACATGTTATTTAGTGTGACTGGACTGAACATTCTTATAAATAATATCAGTTTTTTTATGTTCCTTTATTTACAGGAGAGAACAACGTGAGGTCACTTGATTCCTGGCATCCTGCTCTTTACATCATGGTGCTGCTTTTATTGCTACACTGATATCTAATGTCGCAGCCTAATGGTACACTGAACTCTAATGTCCCAGCCTAATGGTTGGTGCCTTTAGAAAATGTTTTTGTAAAACATTGCTTATACGTCCCATGTGGATTTTTAATAAAATTCTACTGGCGATGCAGTTATAAAATTGTAAGTGAGTGGTTCTTAAAGTATTTTCAGAAATGGATTTAATAAGAACAGTGACATGAGATACAGGTATTGGATGACAAAAGATGGAGATGTTGATTTGTGAATACACAGTGTTTGGCAGATATCAGCACTTGTATTATTATTTATTTATATAGCACCATTAATTCCATGGTGCTGTACAGGAGAAGGGGTTACATACAAAACTATAGATATAAATTACAGTAAACAAACTAACAATGACAAACTAGTACTGAGGGGAGAGCACCCTGCCTTTGCAGGCTTACATGCTAAGTAAATGGGGAGGGAGACAGTAGGTTGGATCAGATCGTGGTGGAACACCAGCTCCAGTGGTGGTGGAGAGCCAGGTCTGGTGGTGGAGCACCAGGTCAGGTGGTGGTGGAGTGCCAGGTCCAGGGCCAGTTTTAGGCAAAGTGGGGCCCTAGGCAAAAGGTTAAAGTGGGCTCTAAATGCTCAGGCCACTTTCACATCTAACGCTTTGCTGCATTTTGCTCAATTTGCATTTCCATGCGTTTTTACCGCAAAAACGCATCAAAACGCATGCGTTTTTGTTCCCATTGATTTTAATGGAAACACATGCAAAAACGCATGTAAAAACGCATGTGCGTTTTCAAAAACAGAAAACACATGCGTTTTTGCCAACGCTGCCCAAAACATCGGGGAAGACGTTTTGTGCTGCGTTCGCAAAAATGCATGCGTTTTGCGCTTTTGAAAACGCACATGCGTCTTGCATGCGTTTTTACATGCGTTCCCATTGAAATCAATGGGGGAAAAAACGCTAGCGTTTTTAATGCGGTTTTTAGCGGTAAAAACGGCTAGAAAGGCAAATTTAGCAAAACGCACACCAACCTTAGATGTGGAACAGGCCGTAGTTATATGGTAAGAGTGACTTCATAAGTTGATTATCTAGGTCAGAATAAGAACATACTGAACATCATTTTTATTTCAATCATAAAAAAAAAACAACTGAAATTTGTAAAAAAAAAAAAATATTTTTTTTTATTTTCCGAGACCCATGATGTTTTAATTTTTGAAGATACAGGGCTATGTGAGGGCTTACTTTATGTGCCCTGAGCTGACATTTTTACTGATACCATTTTGAGTCAGATACAACATTTTGATCGCCTTTTATTGCATTTTTTTGTAACAACGTGGTGGCCTAAAAAACATAATTCTGGCGTTTTTAATTTTTTTCCCATTACGCCATTTACCAATTGGATTAATTTACTTCATATATTGATAGCTTAGATTCTTACGAACGCAGCGATACCAAATATGTGTATTTTTACATTTTTTTCACTGTTTTATTGCTATTTTCAGTTCAGCTCCTTTGGGGGCCCCTAAGAGAGTGGGGGCCCTAGGCAACTGCCCAGTCTGACCCCCCCTAACGCCGGCCCTGGCCAGGTCCAGTGGCGGTAGGGTCACTGCAGGCTGTAAACTGTTCTGAAGAGATGGGTTTTCAGGTTCCGCTTGAAAGTTATGAGTGTAAGTGATAATCGGATGTCTTGGGGTGCAGAGGATGGGGGATGCTTGGGTGAAGTCTTGCAGGCGGTTGGATGAGGAATGTACAAGTGTGGAGGAAAGTAGGAGGTCTTGGGAGGACCGAAGATTATGAATTGGATGATATCAGGAGATTAGGTTAGAGATATACGGGGGAAACAGATTGTAGATGGCTTTCTAAGTCAATGTTAGTGTAATTGCATCGGCGCATATTTGCACATCCAAGTGATGTGTGCAAATATGATGCCCACTGGTGGTACTGTAAAGATAAAATAGGGAGGGGGACAAGAGGCGCAATAGTGCCCTATCACTAGTGACACTTATATACAGTGGTGGTGCTGTGAAGCTGCTCATCTGGTCCAGTTGTGATCCCCACAACTGGTTTGAAGGTGTTTTTGGAAACGATGTTCCAGCTGCTGCAGGACCTCCACCAACCACTGGATAGTGGTATGTATCAAAGAAATGATGGGAGTGCTGGTGT
>JARQOC010000004.1:158017798-158033558 GCA_033576535.1 Allobates femoralis
AGCTCCCCACGGGAAGAGCGGGTCTCCAGGGCAACCATTCAGTCTGTGGATATGATGGCTTCATTGGGGGTGCAGGGTTTAGTGCAATAAAGAACTGACAGACACAGGGGTAAGTCTCCTTTACCTTTACTGAAGTCAGAAGCAGGTTCATCCAGGGCACAGTTCACAAGTAGTGTTAAGGGTCCGGAGCCTGGAAGCAAGTTCAGGTTTTTCTGCACCTGGCAAGTTCTGAGGCCTCCCTACTGCACTACTCCCTGTACGTCCTGGCTGCTTTAAGCTGTGCTGTGACCCTCTCCTCACTTGTCTGTCTTGGCCGTGTGACAGGCGGCTTGAGCACTTTTTGTGTTACTTCTCCTTTCACTGCGTCTCTTGAGCTTTTGGATGCAGGTGTGTCTCTTGGCCTTTCTGGTGAGTGAGCAACTTGGAATTACCTGCGCTCCGGTGTTGGTTTTGCTGGGCATAAATTCCCTGGCGACCTCGGTCTCCAGTGTGTGTACTACGCTAGGTGCTGATGTGAGCTGGCACTGCTCCACTCCTCACACCTTTTCTCCACTTTCCTTACACCCTCACCTACTGGTCACTCACACTGGCTAGTCAGTTTCCTCAGACGGGCCTAGCACGACTCCCGGCCGTAGGATGTCTTCTATAGTCCTCTTAGGAACTGAACTGCCTGACCCCGCCCCCAGACCAGAATTTATAGGGGACCTACCCTGAACTCGGGTGTAGAGCTCCCCCTTCTGGCCTGGAGTTGGGAAGGTGTTGTGCATCTGTTTCCCCTGAGGTGAGTACCTTACCTTGCTTCCAAGCTTAATATTGTGGCAACAGGACCCTGGGGCTTTAGAGTAGTGTAGAAAAAGAAGAAGGGAATCCGATGCCACAAAAGATAAATCCTTTATTCTTGAGTTAAAATCACATAGTCAAGGAGACCCAGGACGCGTTTTTTTTTTTTTGTTTTTTTTCTATAAAAAAACATTTCAAAATGTTCTATAATAATTACTATCTTTTGAAAGGTGTTCTGGTTTATTGCAGCAAAACCTTGTATGATACTAGAGCTAAATAAGATCCTTTGAGTGTATATATATATATATGAGTCTCTATGGGCACTGTGAGGTAGACGAGACAGGGGATAATATTCTACTATACTTTTATTGATCCATGCAGAGTTCTTTCATATAACATGAGATAATCAATATGAATATACACAATGATATGCTATCAGGGTCTATGCTGCGAAATCAGTCCACCTCTATATTATTCATGAGAGAATATATGTATTTTTTTTTTTTCCCCTCAAAATATTCTGTAATATTTGCTCTCTATTGAAAGGTGTTCTGGTTTATTGCAGCAAAACCTTGCACGATATTAGTGCTAAATAAGGTCCTTTATATGTATATATATATATGAGTTTCCATGGGCACTGTGAGGTAGACGAGACAGGGGTTAACATCCTAATTATTTTGGGGATTGATCACACATGTTGGGGGGAGTTGATTTTATGTGTATATAAGTATGTTTCTTTCTTTTTAATTGTGTTATTTCTGACGAATAAGGGGACGTGTTCCCCGAAATGCGTCCAGGGTCTCCTTGACTATGTGATTTTAACTCAAGAATAATGGATTTATCGTTTGTGGCATCAGATTCCCTTCTTCTTTTTCTACCATGTGAATGGATGCTAACCAATATCCGATAGCCTGGAAGTCTAGTGAGTATTAGGCGGTGGCAGATTTTTTTTTTCTTTCCTTTGCTTTAGAGTAGTGTGCATGACTGGAGATACGGATGACTTTCGATAATGCGTGGTGAGCGTCTCAGAAGCAGGGGGTGCATACACGGCGACAAAGATGCTAAATGGTGAGAGGCGGCTCTGCTACCCACAGAGCCGCCTGTATACTCTGCTACCCACAGAGCCGCCTGTATACTCTGCTACCCACAGAGCCGCCTGTATACTCTGCTACCCACAGAGCCGCCTGTATACTCTGCTACCCACAGAGCCGCCTGTATACTCTGCTACCCACAGAGCCGCCTGTATACTCTGCTACCCACAGAGCCGCCTGTATACTCTGCTACCCACTGACCCACCTGTATACACACAATTAATTTCACCCCGCTCCCGATGCAATTGCCTTTTTACTAGTTGTGTATAATTGTTAGTACAGATGAATGATTCACCTTCAGGCATCTGGAAATAGCACCCAAGGATGAACCAGACTTGTGCAAGTCCACACTTCTCTTCCTGATACCTTGGCTGATTTCTTGAGACTTTCCCATGATGCTACACTAAGAAGCAGTGTGTTTAAGGTGTGCAATAAAATACATCCACAGATGTGTCAATAATTAACTCAGATGTTGCAAAAAAAACTATCAAAAGCTTCCAAACTCATGACATCATCATATGGGCTGTCCCAAATTGTTTAAAGGCATAGTAATCTTAGTGTGTAAACCTTTGACTTTGCAGAAGGTAATAAAAATGCCTTAAAACATTCTCTCTCATTATTCTAGCTTTTGGCATATAAAAATAATTCTGTTAACCCTGCTGTTCTGTTCGGGTCTACTATACACTTCTAATGTTCCGGTCATTTTTGACCGGACCTATTAAAGTCTTGATTTTAGCTAATTTAAGTGTTTTATTTGAATACCTGTTGCTTTATTATACTGTATGTGAACATGGTTGTTAATAAACAAATGAAAAATGAAATCAAAAACTTCAAATGTTATAATTTTTGACCAAACAGAACAGCAGGGTTACTCTTAATTGACCTAAAACGGGAAAGGGTTATTCTGATTTCATGTCAAATAGTGAGAAAAACATGGTTGGTGATATCAACTTCCTGTTCGTGGCACATTAGTATATGAGAGGGGGAAAACATTTCCAGGTGGGTGGTGACCATGGCCGCCATTTTGAAGTTGGCCGTTTTGGAGCCAACTTTACTTTTTTCAAATGGAAGAGGGTCCTGTGACACATCAAACGTATTGAGCATTTCATAAGAAAAACAATGGTGTGCTTGGTTTTAACGTAACTTTATTATTTCATGAGTTATTTACAATTTTATGACCACTTATAAAATGTGTTCAAAGTGCTGCCCATTGTTTTGGATTGTCAATGCAACCCTTTTCTCGCACTCTTGACACACTGATAGCAACACCACAGAAGAAATGCTAGCACAGGCTTCCAGTATCCGTTGTTTCAGATGCTGCACATCTCATATTTTCACAGCATAGACAATTGCCTTCAGATGAGTGATGAGGCAAACTTTTTTGTGAATGGTGAAGTTAAACAAAACCACCGCTATTGGTCTGACACTAACCCACAGTGGATAGATCCCTCCAAGACTGTTGAAACACAAAAATTGATGGTATGGTGTGGTATATGGGGTACAAAGATACAGTTAGGGCCAGAAATATTTGGACAGTGACACAATTTTGGCAAGTTGGACTCTGCATGCCACCACATTGGATTTGAAATGAAACCTCTACAACAGAATTCAAGTGCAGATTGTAATGTTTAATTTGAAGGGTTGAACAAAAATATCTGATAGAAAATGTAGGAATTGTACACATTTCTTTACAAACACTCCACATTTTAGGAGGTCAAAAGTAATTGGACATATAAACATAACCCAAACAAAATATTTTTATTTTCAATATTTTGTTGCGAATCCTTTGGAGGCAATCACTGCCTTAAGTCTGGAACCCATGGACATCACCAAACGCTGGGTTTCCTCCTTCTTAATGCTTTGCCAGGCCTTTACAGCCGCAGCCTTCAGGTCTTGCTTGTTTGTGGGTCTTTCCATCTTAAGTCTGGATTTGAGCAAGTGAAATGCATGCTCAATTGGGTTAAGATCTGGTGATTGACTTGGCCATTGCAGAATGTTCCACTTTTTTGGACTCATGAACTCCTGGGTAGCTTTGGCTGTATGCTTGGGTTCATTGTCCATCTGTACTATGAAGCGCCGTCCAATCAACTTTGCAGCATTTGGCTGAATCTGGGCTGAAAGTATATCCCGGTACACTTCAGAATTCATCCGGCTACTCTTGTCTGCTGTTATGTCATCAATAAACACAAGTGACCCAGTGCCATTGAAAGCCATGCATGCCCATGCCATCACGTTGCCTCCACCATGTTTTACAGAGGATGTGGTGTGCCTTGGATCATGTGCCGTTCCCTTTCTTCTCCAAACTTTTTTCTTCCCATCATTCTGGTACAGGTTGATCTTTGTCTCATCTGTCCATAGAATACTTTTCCAGAACTGAGCTGGCTTCTTGAGGTGTTTTTCAGCAAATTTAACTCTGGCCTGTCTATTTTTGGAATTGATGAATGGTTTGCATCTAGATGTGAACCCTTTGTATTTACTGTCATGGAGTCTTCTCTTTACTGTTGACTTAGAGACAGATACACCTACTTCACTGAGAGTGTTCTGGACTTCAGTTGATGTTGTGAACGGGTTCTTCTTCACCAAATAAAGTATGTGGCGATCATCCACCACTGTTGTCATCCGTGGACGCCCAGGCCTTTTACAGTTCCCAAGCTCACCAGTCAATTCCTTTTTTCTCAGAATGTACCCAACTGTTGATTTTGCTACTCCAAGCATGTCTGCTATCTCTCTGATGGATTTTTTCTTTTTTTTCAGCCTCAGGATGTTCTGCTTCACCTCAATTGAGAGTTCCTCTGACCGCATGTTGTCTGGTCACAGCAACAGCTTCCAAATGCAAAACCACACACCTGGAATCCACCCCTGACCTTTTAACTACTTCATTGATTACAGGTTAACGAGGGAGACGCCTTCAGAGTTAATTGCAGCCCTTAGAGTCCATTGTCCAATTACTTTTGGTCCCTTGAAAAAGAGGAGGCTATGCATTACAGAGCTATAATTCCTAAACCCTTTCTCCGATTTGAATGTGGAAACTCTCATATTGCAGCTGGGAGTGTGCACTTTCAGCCCATATTATATATATAATTGTATTTCTGAACATGTTTTTGTAAACAGCTAAAATAACAAAACTTGTGTCACTGTCCAAATATTTCTGGCCCTAACTGTAACCTCAATGCCACTGGATATCTGAAATTGCTAAATGATTCAGATATCCAGTGACATTGAGGTTTCCATTGATGAAGAATGGTGCCACTATCTTTGTACCCCATATACCACATCATACCATCAATTTTTGTGTTCCAACAGTCTTGGAGTGATCTATCCACTGTGGGTTAGTGTCAGACCAATATCAGTGGTTTTGTTTATTAACTTCACCATTCACAAAAAAGTTTGCCTCATCACTCATCTGAAAGCAATTGTCTATGCTGTGAAGATACGAGATGTGTAGCATCTGAAACAATGGATACTGGAAGCCAGTGCTAGCATTTCTTCTGCGGTGTTGCTATCAGTGTGTCAAGACTGGGAGAAGAGGGTTGCATTGACAGTCCAACACAATGGGCAGCACTTTGAACACATTTTATAAGAGGTCATAAACGTGTAAATAACTCATGAAAGAATAAAGTTACGTTAAAACCAAGCACACCATTGTTTTGCTCATAAAATTCTCAGTAAGTTTCATGTGTCACATGACCACCTTCCCATTGAAAAAAATAAAGTTGGATCCAAAATGGCCGACTTCAAAATGGTCACCACCCATCTGGAAAGGTTTTCCCCTCCCATATACTTATGTGCCACAAACAGGAAGTTGATATCACCAATTTTATGACCACTTATAAAATGTGTTCAAAGTGCTGCCCATTGTTTTGGATTGTCAATGCAACCCTTTTCTCGCACTCTTGACACACTGATAGCAACACCACAGAAGAAATGCTAGCACAGGCTTCCAGTATCCGTTGTTTCAGATGCTGCACATCTCATATCTTCACAGCATAGACAATTGCCTTCAGATGAGTGAAGAGACAAACTTTTTTGTGAATGGTGAAGTTAACAAACAAAACTACCGCTATTGGTCTGACACTAAACCACAGTGGTTAGATCCCTCAAAGACTGTTAGAACGCAAAAATTAATGGTATGGTGTTGTATATTGGGTACAAAGGTAGTGGGGCCATTCTTCATTAATGGAAACCTCAATGCAACTGGATACCTGAAATTGCTACATGATTCACATATCCAGTTGAATTGAGGTTTCCATTGATGAAGAATGGCCCCACTTACTGTGTACCCCATATACCACACTATACCATCAATTTTTGTGTTCCAACAGTCTTGGAGGGATCTATTCACTGTGGGTTAGTGTCAGACCAATAGCGCTGATTTTATTTGTTAACTTCACCATTCATAAAAAAGTTTGTCTCATCACTCATCTGAAAGCAATTGTCTATGCTGTGAAGATACGAGATGTGGAGCATCTGAAACAACGAATACTGAAAGTCTATCAGCTAGCATTTCTTCTGCGGTGTTGCTATCAGAGTGTCAAGAGTGGGAGAAGAGGGTTGGATTGACAATCCAACACAATGGGCAGCACTTTGAACACATTTTATAAGTGGTCATAAACTTGTAAATAACTCATGAAAGAATAAAGTTACGTTAAAACCAAGCACACCATTGTTTTTCTTATGAAATTATTAATGAGCTTGATGTGTCACATGTCGCTCTTCCCACTGAAAAAAATAAAGTTGGATCCAAAACGTCCGACTTCAAAATGGCCGCCATAGTCTCATGTACCAATGTGCCACAAACAAGAAGTTGATATCACCAACCATTCCTATGTTATTTAGATGCATCCATATAAATCGCCCACCCTGTATATATATTTATACATATATAATGTGTGTGTAACATGTGTAAATTTGGTGAACATTGATTTAATAGCAGAACACCCATCTTTTTCTGTATGAAATCATAGGCACACAGCAAAAATAGCAATATAATAAAGGCCTCATGGAAGCCCTATTACTAATCCATAACATCGCCTAGACCGTGTGGGCCTCACATAAAATAAGTTTGAATTTGCTAACTTGTTTGAATGTTATATATCATATAGGTTACGGTACAGTTTTATAGCTTGGGACATTACGGATGTGGTGATAACAAACGGGCCCTTTTATTGTTCACTTTTGTAGTAATGTCCCCCATCCTTGTCTCTATCTTGTAGTTATGTCCCCCATCCTGGTTCTCATCCTAGATCCTCTCTTGTAATAATGGCCCTATCCTGGTCCCCTTCTTGTAGCAATGTCCTCATCCTAATCTCCTGCTTGCAGTAATGTCTGCATCCTGGTCCCAATCTTGTAGTATTGTCTCCATCCTGGTAACCTTCTTATAGTAATATCATCATCTTGTAGCAATGTCCCAATCTTGGTAGACGTCTTGTACAAATATCCCCATCCTGGTCCCTATCTTGTCATAGTGCCCCCATCCTAGTACCCTTCTTGTAGTAATGTCTTCATTCTTGTTCTCCTCTTGTAGTAATGTCCCCATTTTTTAGTAATGTCCCCATCCTGGTTCTCATTTTGTAGAAATGGCTCCATCCTGTTCCCCTTCTTGTGATATTGTCTCCATCCTGGTCCCGATCTTGTAGTAATGTCCATATACTGGTAATCTTTTTGTAGTAATATAATCATCTTGTAGTAATGTCCTAATTATGGTCCCCTTCTTGTAGTAATGTCCCCATCCTGCTCCCTTCATGTAGTAATTTCTCAATCCTGGTCCCCATCCTGTAATAGTGTCCCCATCCTAGTCCTCATCTTGTAGTAATGTCCCCATCCTGGTAACCTTCTTGTAGTAATATCATCAAATTGTAGTAATGTCCTAATCTTGGTCCATCTTGGTCCATATCTTGGTCCATCTTGGTCCATATCTTGTAGAAATGTCCCCATCCTGGTCCCTAACTTTTCATAATGTCCTTATCCTGGTACCCTTCTTGTAGTAATGTCTTCATTCTTGTCCTCATCTTGTAGTAATGTCCCCATCCGTGTCCCTATTTTGCAGTAATGTTCCCATGCTGGTCCCCTTCTTGTAGTAATGTCTGCCATCCTGGTCCTCATCTTGTAGTAATGTCCCCATCCAGGTCCCACATATGGTAGTAAATCACCATCCTGGTCCCCTTCTAGTAGTAAAGTACACATGCTTGTCCCCTTCGTGTAATATTGTGCTCATCCTTGTCCCCATCTTGTAGTAATGTCCCCATTCTGGTACCCCATTTGATATAATCTCTCAACCCTGGTGCCTCATCCTGGTTCCTTTATTGTAGTAATGTGCCCATCTTGGTCACCATCTTGTAGTAATGCTCCATCCTGGTCCCCATCTTGTTGTAATGTCCCAATCCAGGTCCTCATATTGTAGTAACATCCCAACCCTAGTCCCTTTCTTGTAGTAATATGCCCATCAAGGTCCTCATCTTGTAGTAATGTCCCATCTTGGTCCTCTTTTTGAAGTAATGTCCCCACCCAGGTTCCCATATTGTTTTAATGCCCATATCATGGTCCCTATATTGTAGTAATGCCCCATCCTGGTCCTGATCTTGTAGTAATGTGCCCATCCTTGTCCCCTTGTTGTAGTAATTTCTCATCCTTCTTCTTGTAGTAATTCCCTCAATCTTGCCCCCCCTTCTTGTAGTAATGTGCCCATTTTTGTCCCCATCTTGTAGAAATGTCCCTATCCTGGTCCCCATCTTGTAGTAATTTCTCCATCCTTGTCCTCTTGTTTAGTAATGTCCCCATCCTGGTCCCTTTCTTGTAATAATGTCCCTATCCTGGTCACCTTGTTGTAGTAATATACCTTGTGTAGCAATACCAATTCCAGCAGCTAACGCCTGCGTGCCAGCACATTGCAATGGCGTCATATGCGGCCATGCCAGTGTGCCAACTTCAGCTGTTTGCCTCTGATTGGCTGTCGGCTGGCATTGGTATTGCTGTGCAAAGAGCTTGTCTCTGCACAACAATACATTTCAATTGACTGTGTGTCCAAGAATGCACATTCAATTGAAATAAAGCTCTGATGTCGGCGGCCCCCTGAACTGGGCCATGATCATTGAGGGGTCTACAGTGACCGTGGGCCATATGATGCAGCCTCAGGGACCTTGCAGCCTGCGGGGTGCATGTTTTAGACCCCTGGCCTAGACCAAGTTATTTTGTATTTACCAGAGATGCCTACTCTGTGGATTTTAACATTTCTATTCTTGGATAATTTTCCACAAAGACATTAATGACAAAGGAAAAACCTATGAATTAGGTGGTAATGAAGGCTTTGTTAATAGGGTTGTCTACTTTTAAAAAAAGCTTTAAAAATATGCACATTGTGCTGATGCAATAAAAAACTTACGAGAGCCCACAACTGATCTGTACTGTCATCTTGCTTCCTTTTATCAGGTTACTGCTACAGCCGTTTTGTAGCATTGTTCCATCCAAGCATGAAGGTTAGGAACCGTATCTTCAGAATATGGCCACTACAGCCAGTTATCAGTTACTGATTGGCTGCTGCAGTCACCAGACCTTCTATTCTTGATACATTTCCCCATTGTGTCATCTTCTTACACTCAAAATTCTACTATGTCCTATTAAATGTATCTAGGCTCTAGGTTGCATATACTCTCATGTCACTGCAGTCTTCCCTTACTTCGCGTTTGTACAAAGCCATTCCAGGTGAAGTGTTAAGAAAAATAATTCAAGTGTTTACTGAAAGTAAGCATACAATTTTGAACAACACTTTTTTTCTATTCATATAGTGACACTACAGTATAGAAGCATAAAAGCTCCTTCACACAATTAAGGCCCCCTTCACATCACAATTTTTCCTGTCCATTGGGGATCCTGTTTTTTGCAGGATCACACCGACAGGAACAAACAGGTCCGGATGTGAACTCCAGATGCCATTTCTGTGATTTTGAGGGATCCGGACACAGAAAGAGCTGGGAGGTGCCCGAGTCTGCAAAGCGCAGGCAAGTGGTGTCGGCACTGTTACGTCACACGGGGAGGAAGAATCCTGTGTTCCTCCCTCCGTGTGAGATGTCGGGGCTGAAGTTGTGCTTTCCCAGTGTATCTACATACATTGTGAAAGCAAAATAAACGAGAAAAAAATGTGTTAAAAATAAGAAAATAAATTACTCACCTCTCCGTCGGCTGAGAAGACGTCCGAATGCTGCCAGGACCTTAAAATGTGGTTGGCCGGTAGTGATCATGTGATATGTCACGTGATATACCACCTGACCGCTACCGGCCAATCACATTTTAAGGTCCTGGCAGCATTCAGACGTCTTCATCTCGGGTCCCAGACAGCCGGCGGAGAGGTGAGCATTTATTTTTTTTTATTTTTAACACATTGCTTTATTTCATTTCACTTTAACAGTGTATGTAGATAGTGTATGAGGATACACTGCTAAAGTGAAATTACACAGGAAAAGAGCAGTTTTAGTGTACTGAGCATGCTCAGCACACTAACATGGGATCCAGAAAACTATCCTGTTTTTTCCCGGACTCGAGCTCCATAGACTCCCATGTTATTTGAATCGAACAGCGTCGGATCCAATGCTGTCCGATTCTGTCCGATTGTGTCCACTGTGCCCAAAATTGAGCAGTCTCCGATTTTGGGGACGTGAAAACAGCAGACACAATCAGATCCCTGCACACAAGGATGGCTATTAACCACCAATCCATGCCCATCCGTGCCCATAAGGATACATGGGGGTCAAATCGGATCCATGGCTATCCATTTTATAACGGATAGCTACGGATCCCGAAAAATAATGATGTGATGTAGGCCTAATTATATTGAACCTTACCCCCATTAATATTGACATTCAATGATTGGAATCTAGATACAGTGGGTGCGGAAAGTATTCAGACCACTTTACATTTTCCACTCTTTGTTCATTGCAGCCATTTCGTAAATTCAAAAAGTTAATTTTTTTTCTCATTAATGTACACTCAGCAACACATCTTGACTGAAAAATAACAAAAATGTAGAAATTTGTGCAAATTTATTAAAAAAGAAAAACTGAAATATCACATGGTCATAAGAATTCAGACCTTAAGTCACATGCTGTCCATTTCCTTGTGATCCTCCTTGAGATGGTTCTACTCCTTCATTGGAGTCCAGCTGTGTTTAATTAAACTGATAGGACTTGATTAGGAAAAGCACACGCCTGTCTATATAAAACTTCACAACTCACAGTGCATGTCAGACCAAATGTGAATCGTGAGTTCAAAGGAACTGCCCAAGGAGCTCAGAGAAAGAATTGTGGCAAGGCACAGATCTGGCCAAGATTACAAAAGAATTTCTTCAGTACTCAAGGTTCCTAAAGAGCACAGTGGCTTGCATAATCCTTTAATGGAAGATGTTTGGGACCAGCAGAAGTCTTCCTAGACCTGGCCGTCCGTCCAGCCAAACTGAGCAATTGTGGGAGAAGAGCCTTGGTGAGAGAGGTAAAGAAGAACCCCAAAATCACTGTGGCTGAGCTCTAGAGATGCGGTAGGGTGATGGGAGAAAGTTCCAAAAAGTCAACTATCACTGCAGTCCTCCACCAGTCAGGCCTTTACGGCAGAGTGGCCCAACGGAAGCCTCTCCTATGTGCAAAACATATGAAAGCTCATATAGAGTTTGCAAGAAAACACATGAAGGACTCCCAGACTATGAGAAATAAGATTCTCTGGTCTGATGAGACAAAAATAGAACTTTTTGGTGATAATTGTAAGCGGTATGTGTGGAGAAAACCAGGCACTGCTCATCACCTGCCTAATACAATCCCAACAGTGAAACATGGTGGTGGCAGCATCATGCTATGGGGGTGTTTTCAGCTGCAGGGACAGGACAACTGGTTGCAATTGAAGGAATCATGAATGTGGGCAAGTACAGAGATATCCTGGATGAAAACCTCTTCCAGAGTGCTCTGGACCTTAGACTTGGCCAAAGTTTCACCTTTCAACAAGACAATGACATTAAACACACAGCTTAAATAACAAAGGAGTGGCTTCTGAACAATTCTTCATAGCCCAGCCAGAGCCCTGACCTAAACCCAATTGAGCATCTCTGGAGAGACCTGAAAATGGCTGTCCACCAACGTTCACCATCCAACCTGATGGAACTAGAGGATTTGCAAGGAAGAATGGCAGAGGATCCCCAAATCCAGGTGTGAAAAACTTGCTGCATCATTCCCAAGAAGACTCATGGCTGTAATAGCTCAACACTATGAGCAAAGGGTCTGAATACTTATGAATATGACCAATTTCGTTTTTTAATAAATTTGCAAAAATGTCTACATTTCTGTTTTTTTCAGTCAAGATGGAGTGTAGAGTGTATATTAATGAGAAAAAAATTACCTTTTTATAATTTACCAACTAGTTGCAATGAAAACAAAGTGACAAATTTTAAGAGGTCTGAATACTTTCTGTACCGACTGTATATTAAACGGGTTGTCCAGACACTTTTCCACTTTATTTCACATCATCCCCAGGTAACTATCAAAAGCCCAGGTAGTGCTTTGCACAGACTTCCATATTTAAGTGCTGTTATTGAGATACTTGCTAATTATATTTTTACTTTTTGGCTGAATAGTTGTGATTAAGCATAAGGGTACCGTTACACGTCATGTATCCATGATTTCACTGCAACCAGCAAATTGCAAGTGAAATTGCATGCAATGTTGCAACGTGTAACGGTACCCTGAGAGTTAAGCTCCCGTCACACACAACAATGCAACAGCGATCCCGACAACGATAACAATCCTGTAGGGATCGTTGGTGCGTCGTTATGTGGTCGCTGGTGAGATGTCAAACAGTCAGATCTCACCAGCGACTCAGCAACGATCCGGAATGATAGGAGGTCATTGGGAATTGTCACTCTCGGGCGTAGTATTGAGATTGTTGGTCGTTGTCCCTTTCAAACACAGCGATGCAGAGTTCCTAGCGGGAGCGCAACGACCTAAAAATGACCCAGAGCACTTTGTAACGATCAGCGATCTCACAGCAGGGGCTGATCGCTGCTAAGTGTCACACATAACGAGATCGTTAGCGAGATTGCTGTTACGTCACAAAGTCTGTGGCGTTACAACGACCTCGCTAATGATCTCATTTGTGTGACGGGGCTTTACAGTATACTGGTGTCTAGTGTCAGCCCAAAGTTTCCATGAGATTGGATATGCGTTGCATCAAGAGAGTTCCATGAATACCTCTGGAAGGATGTATACTTTTTAATAAAAATACAGTGTATATATAATAACTAGATGGTGGCCCGATTCTAACGCATCGGGTATTCTAGAATATGTATGTAGTTGACATACTGTGACTGACAGAACTTGTTCGGTCAACGTGAGTGAACTATATATATGTACGGTATATATGTATGAATTATATATATATATATATATATATAATATATATATATATATATAGCAGCGCTTATGGTATATGGCGGTACATTACAGACATGTTAGCAGCACTATGTATATGGCGGTACATTACAGTACATGTAAGCAGCACTATAGTATATGGCGGTACATTACAGTACATGTATAGCAGCACTATAGTATATGGCCATACTTCGCGGCCATGTACTACGGTACATGTATTAGCAGCACTATGGTATATGCGAACTCCACTCCCGCGGCCCCTGCTCCTCCCGGCCCTCGATCCTCCACAGTAAAAGTAAAAATAAAAAAAATCCTCATTGAGGATACTCACCTGTCCGCTGGCTCGCTCCACCTCCGTCTTCTAGGTCCTACAGGCCTTGAGAACCTGTCGTTGCCTGGGAAACCGATCAACTGAGGGGAGGAGGGGGGGCAGGATTGTATCGGGGGGGCAGGATGGAGCGAGCGGTGCAGGATGGAGCCGGAGGGGGCAGGATGAGCCGGTGGGAGGGGGCAGGATGGAGCCGGGGGGGGATGGAGCCGGGTGGGCAGGTGGAGGTGGGGCAGGATGGAGCCGGCAGGGCAGGATGGTGGCGGGGGGGGGCAGGATAGTGGTGGGGGTGTAGGATGGAGCGGCGGGGCAGGATGGAGCCGTGAGGCAGGATGGAGCTGGTGGGGCAGGACGGTGGCGGGGGGGATCAGGATGGTGGTGGGGGGGCAGGAAGGAGCCGGCGGGGCAGGATGGTTGTGAGGGGGGCAGGATGGAGGTGGGGGGGCAGGATGGAGCCGGTGGGGCAGGATGGTGGCAGGGGGGAGAACAGGGTGGTGGTGAGGGTGCAGGATGGATGCGGGGGGGCAGGATGGAGCCGGCGGGACAGGATGGTGGCGGGGGGGAT
The DNA here is from genome assembly GCA_033576535.1 of Allobates femoralis. Taxonomy (NCBI): domain Eukaryota; kingdom Metazoa; phylum Chordata; class Amphibia; order Anura; family Aromobatidae; genus Allobates; species Allobates femoralis. The sequence continues at coordinate 158,031,962 of JARQOC010000004.1, forward strand.
CAGGATGGTGGTGGGGGGAGATCAGGATGGTGGTGGGGGCAGGATGGAGGCGCTCCTCCTGCCCCCCTCCGCACCCCGCGGCGCCTCTGCCTCCCCCCCCGCTCCTCCATGGTGATAATAAAAAATGAACCCTCAGTGAGGATACTTACCCTCCGCCTGCTCGCTCCACCTGTCTTGTTTCCTAGGCAACGACAGGTCCTCAAGCCCATATAAGCTAGAAGACAGGTGGAGCGAGCCGGCAGAGGGTAAGTATCCTCACTGAGGTTTTTTTTTTTTTTTATCACCATGTAGGAGCGGGGGGGCCGCTGGGAGCGGAGGGGCGGAGCGAGGCAGGCTGCGGGGAGCGGAGGGGCAGGAGCAGAGGAGGGGGGCAGGAGGAGCGGAGGGGCAGGAGAGCGGTGGGCAGGAAGAGCCGGGGGGCCGCGGGGAGCGGAGGAGGGGCAGGAGCAGTGGAGGGGGACAGGAGGAGTGGGGGGGCCGCAGAGAGCGTCGGGCAGGAGAAAGGGGGGCTGTGAGGAGAGACAGTGTATCCCGGCTGATGCGCCACTGTAGCCGGGCTGCAAATTGGCGCAGAATTCAAACTTTGAATTCTCACGCCTATTTGCATAGTCTGAGCCAATTGGCGCCCGCCTCCGGCGGGCACCAATGAACGGCCTCTGTCTGGCGCGCGATTTCTGTGACTGACAGACGCCTTAGACAATTATATAGTAGATTGTACAGGAGGAGGTGAGCTGTGATATCACCTATTATGAATGGTGGATCCTGTGTTATGTACTGTATATAGAGGTGTTATCAGTCACTGTATGGGAGGAGGAGGTGAGCTGTGATATCACCTATTGTGAATGGTGGATGCTGTGTTATCTTCTGTATATAGAGGTATCAGTCATTGTACAGAAGGAGGAGGTGAGCTGTGATATCACCTATTGTGAATGGTGGATCCTGTGTTATCTACTGTATAGAGAGGTGTTATCAGTCATTGTACAGGAGGAGGAGGTGAGCTGTGATATTATCTATGTGAATGGTGGATCCTGTGTTAGCTGCTGCATATCTACTCCCCCTGTGTTGTCTCTCTGCCCTCCCCCCATGGTCGCTGTGCCCCCTCTGTGATGGATCTGCCCCCTCTGTGGTGGTTGCTTTCTGCCTCCACCCCCTGTGCTCACTCACTCTCATACTGCAGTGATGATGAAGCAGAGCGGGAGTGAGCAGGGGTCAGTGGGCACAGCAGGGGTGAGCAAGGCACAACGGGGACCAGTGGACACAATGGGGGTGAGCAGGGCACAGCAGGGCTGAGAAGGCACAATGGGGGTGAGTGGGCACACCGGGGGTCAGCAGGGCACAGTAGGGGTCTGTGAGCACAGTGGGGGTGAGCAGGCCACGGCAGGTGTAATCAGGCCACAGTGGGGGGAGCTGTAAACAGCAGGTTTCAGTGGGCACAGAGTGGGTCAGTGGGCACAGCGAGGGTCAGTGAGCAATCAGTGGGCATAGCAAGGGTCAGGGAGCACAGCAAGGGTCAGTGAGCAATCAGTGGCCACAGCAGGGTGAGTGGCAAAGCAGGGATCAGTGGGCACAATCAGTGGGCAGAGCAGGGGTCAGTGGG
>JARQOC010000004.1:158040855-158109200 GCA_033576535.1 Allobates femoralis
GATGACAACAGTGGTGGATGATCGCCGCATACTTTATTTGGTGAAGAAGAACCCGTTCACAACATCAACTGAAGTCCAGAACACTCTCAGTGAAGTAGGTGTATCTGTCTCTAAGTCAACAGTAAAGAGAAGACTCCATGACAGTAAATACAAAGGGTTCACATCTAGATGCAAACCATTCATCAATTCCAAAAATAGACAGGCCAGAGTTAAATTTGCTGAAAAACACCTCAAGAAGCCAGCTCAGTTCTGGAAAAGTATTCTATGGACAGATGAGACAAAGATCAACCTGTACCAGAATGATGGGAAGAAAAAAGTTTGGAGAAGAAAGGGAACGGCACATGATCCAAGGCACACCACATCCTCTGTAAAACATGGTGGAGGCAACGTGATGGCATGGGCATGCATGGCTTTCAATGGCACTGGGTCACTTGTGTTTATTGATGACAAAACAGCAGACAAGAGTAGCCGGATGAATTCTGAAGTGTACCGGGATATACTTTCAGCCCAGATTCAGCCAAATGCTGCAAAGTTGATTGGACGGCGCTTCATAGTACAGATGGACAATGACCCCAAGCATACAGCCAAAGCTACCCAGGAGTTCATGAGTGCAAAAAAGTGGAACATTCTGCAATGGCCAAGTCAATCACCAGATCTTAACCCAATTGAGCATGCATTTCACTTGCTGAAATCCAGACTTAAGACGGAAAGACCCACAAACAAGTAAGACCTGAAGGCTGCGGCTGTAAAGGCCTGGAAAAGCATTAAGAAGGAGGAAACCCAGCGTTTGGTGATGTCCATGGGTTCCAGACTTAAGGCAGTGATTGCCTCCAAAGGATTCGCAACAAAATATTGAAAATAAAAATATTTTGTTTGGGTTTTGTTTATTTGTCCAATTACTTTTGACCTCCTAAAATGTGGAGTGTTTGTAAAGAAATGTGTACAATTCCTACATTTTTTATCAGATATTTTTGTTCAACCCTTCAAATTAAACGTTACAATCTGCACTTGAATTCTGTTGTAGAGGTTTCATTTCAAATCCAATATGGTGGCATGCAGAGCCCAACTCGCGAAAATTGTGTCACTGTCCAAATATTTCTGGCCCTAACTGTACGTATGCTAAATTATAGCTGAGCTATGTGCGCACATATACCTGAGCTATATATACGTGTAGTTGAGCTATGTGTGCATGTTGAAGGGTACATACTCGCAATCCATTCCTGTCGTGTTTTGGACGCAGCGTCTTTCCGCTGTGTCCAAAACGCTGCATTGTACAGTCATGGCCAAAAGTTTTGAGAATGACACCAAAATTATATTTTCACATGATCTGCTGCCTTCTGGTTTTTATTTGTGTTTGTCTGATGTTTATATCACATACAGAAATATAATTGCAATCATATTATGAGTACCAAAAGGTTATATTGACAGAATGAGTTAATGCAGCTAGTCAATATTTGCAGTGTTGACCCTTCTTCTTCAGGACCTCTGCAATTCTCCCTGGCATGCTCTCAATCTACTTCTGGACCAAATCCTGACTGATAGCAGTCCATTCTTGCATAATCAATGCTTGCATTTTGCCAGAATTTGTTGGATTTTGTTTGTCCACCCGTCTCTTGATGATTGACCACAAGTTCTCAATGGGATTAAGATCTGGGGAGTTTCCAGGCCATGGACCCAAAATCTATATGTTTTGTTCCCTGAGCCATTTAGTTATCACCTTTGCTTAATGGCAAGGTGCTCCATCATGCTGGAAAAGGCAGTCTTGGGCGCCAAACTGCTCTTGGACGGTTGGGAGAAGTTGCTCTTGGAGGACATTCTGGTACCATTCTTTATTCATGGCTGTGTTTTTAGGCAAGACTGTGAGTGAGCCAATTCCCTTGGCTGAGAAGCAACCCCACACATGAATGGTTTCAGGATGCTTTACAGTTGGCATGAAACAAGACTGGTGGTAGCGCTCACCTCTTCTTCTCCGAATAAGCTGTTTTCCAGATGTCTCAAACAATCAAAAAGGGGATTCATCAGAGAACATGACTTTACCCCAGTCCTGAGCAGTCCACTCCCTGTACCTTTTGCAGAATATCAGTTGGTCCCTGATGTTTTTTCTGGAGAGAAGTGGCTTCTTTGCTGCCCTCCTTGAAGCCAGGCCTTGCTCAAAGAGTCTCCGCCTCACAGTGCGTGCAGAAGCACTCACACCAGCCTGCTGCCATTCCTGAGCAAGCTCGGCACTGCTGGTAGTCCGATCCCGCAGCTGAAACAGTTTTAAGATACGGTCCTGGCGCTTGCTAGTCTTTCTTGGGCGCCCTGGAGCCTTTTTGACAACAATGGAAGCTCTCTCCTTAAAGTTCTTGATGATGCGATAGATTGTTGACTGAGGTGCAATCTTTCTAGCTGCGATACTCTTCCCTGTTAGGCCATTTTTGTGCAGTGCAATGATGGCTGCACGTGTTTCTTTAGAGATAACCATGGTTAACTGAACAGAAACAATGATACCAAGCACCAGCCTCCTTTTAAAGTGTCCAGTGGTGTCAATCTTACTTAATCATGACTGATTGATCGCCAGCCCTGTCCTCATCAACACCCACACCTGTGTTAATGGAACAATCACTAAAACGATGTTAGTTGCTCCTTTTAAGGCAGGACTGCAATGATGTTGAAATGTGTTTTGGGGGTTAAAGTTCATTTTCTAGGCAAATATTGACTTAGCAAGTACCGTATATACTCGTGTATAAGCCGACCCGTGTATAAGCCGACCCCCCTACTTTTGCCCCCAAAATCTGGGAAAACCAATTGACACGTGTATAAGCCGAGGGTGGACCCCAGCACAGGTATACAGCCCCCAGCAGTGTGGTATACAGGCCCCCCAGTGGTATACAGGCCTCCCCAGTGGTAGTATACAGCCCCCAGCAGTGTGGTATACAGCAGCCTCCCCAGTGGTATATACAGGCCCCAGCAGTGTTACAGCAGCCTTCCCAGTGGTATATACAGCAGCAGCCCCAGTGGTAGTATACAGCAGCCCCAGTGATAGTATACAGCAGCCCCAGTGGTAGTATACAGCAGCCCCAGTGGTAGTATACAGCAGCCCCAGAGGTATATACAGCCCCAGTGGTAGTATACAGCAGCCCCAGTGGTAGTATACAGCAGCCCCAGTGGTAGTATACAGCAGCCCCAGTGGTAGTATACAGCAGCCCCAGTGGTAGTATACAGCAGCCCCAGAGGTATATACAGCCCCAGTGGTAGTATACAGTAGCCCCAGAGGTATAAACAGCCCCAGTGGTAGTATACAGCAGCCCCAGAGGTATATACAGCCCCAGTGGTAGTATACAGCAAATCAGTATACAGGCCCCCCCCATCGATATCCAGGGCCACCCTCCTTGCTCCGCAAAACCTGCAAAGTAAAATCATTATACTTATCACTGTCCTGTCGCCGCCGTCCCCGCCGCTGCCATCGCGTTCCTCCGTCTTCATCCAGCGTCTTCCGGCTTCCTGTGGTCGGCGCAGGCAATGACGTCATTGCCTGCGCCGACCACAGGAAGCCGGAAGAAGACAGATGAAGCCGGGGAGCGCGATGGCAGCGGCGGTGACGGCGGCGACAGGACAGTGATAAGTATAATGATTTTACTTTGCAGGTTTTGCGGAGCAAGGGGGGGGGCCCTGGATACTGATGGGGGGGGCCTGTATACTGATGGGGGTGGCGGACGGGCGACTGTATACTATCACTGGGGCTGTATATGACTCGCGTATAAGCCGAGGGGGGGACTTTTCAACCCAATTTTTGGGCTGAAAAACTCGGCTTATACGCGAGTATATACGGTAATTGCTGTTAAGCTGATCACTCTTTATGACATTCTGGAGTATATGCAAATTGCCATTAGAAAAACTGAAGCAGTAGACTTTGTAAAAATTAATATTTGTATCATTCTCAAAACTTTTGGCCATGACTGTACAGTACAGACACAGTGGATGGAATTTGTAGAAATCCCATCCTCACTAAGTTTCACCCGACCACAGCATGCTTTCAGTTGCGGTGCGGGTTGCCACGCTTCCGAATTTCCGTAGCATGTTCATTTCATGCTGTGGAGTCCGAAGAAGCCATCAACGTGTGCAGGGACGCAGGGAGAAGCCGCAATGCACACACCATAAATGGTCAGTACAGGGTGGCTGATCACCACGGGTTCCCTTAAGTCCAGAGGCACTGCATCCAACACAGAGTGCCTCTGAATAATGAGCACATACCCCTAGATTTGTCTGGGTGAATATGGTAAAGGTGTGTGTATCAATGAGCTGTGTGTGTGTAGCAGAGCTGTGTATGTATCAAAGCTATGTATGCCTGTAGAAGAACTGTGTGTGTATGTAGCAAAGCTGTGTATATTGTGCTTATGCATCGTGTGCTGTGAATAGAGCAGTGTTGTGTATATGGGTGCGTTGAACAGAGTCCATAAGAAACACTAAACATGGAAATTTTAGTTCATTATTCTACCCTAGTGCAGTAAAATCTGTGATATTAACCCTTCAACTTCTTTACACCAATAGAGTAGTTACAATTACTAGTAAATTTGTTTTTCCTGTTTACTGTTGCCTAAACCTGTGGTGTGTCTTATAGTTAGGTGCGTTCAGTATAGCTAAATCAGTTTTCAGCATATCTGAAACTGACATAAGGTTTGAAGGTGGACTGTATTAAGGGGCAGGATGAGCTCTATAGATAACACCTTCAAATGACTCATAACTCTTAGTATAATAACAGAGTTTTTTAAGTTGTGACACTTGGGGCACGGCGGGTTGTCACGTGTATAGTATGTGTGGACATTCTAGTCCTTTTAGTATTTTTTATTAAATGTTAAGTTTTAACCTCTTAAAACTGATTTAGCTATACTGAATAAACCTAATCTCTCTCTGGAAAGTGGGGTAGGACTTTACCACTAAAGAGAATATTTATCCTGCTATATTTGATTATAGTTAGGTGCGCCCTATAATCTAGAAAATATGGTATATGCTTTTTCCTATACTTACCTCTGGATCTCTGAACACCTCTCCAAGTCTATGTAATGGAAAGGTACCACTTTGCAGAATTAAGTCTCCTTCCTGGTCAGAGCACTGGCCACTCAGAATAAGGAGCTTGTAAGCAGAAGGGTCTGTGATCAAGGACCGTACCTAATAGTAAAGGTAGAAATGCTCTTTAGTCCAACAATACATAAAGATAAAAAATAGTAACAGCAGAAATAACAGCACTCATAATCTTAGACTGGCTTCACATTGGCGTTCCCCTCTGTAGCGTTCTGTGGAGGGGAACCGTCATGTGAGCACAGCCACCGCAAGCCCCTATGTTTATAATGGGGATTTCTGCGCTTGACTGCGCATGACCGTGCGCTCCCATTCATTTGCCTGTGTGATTTGTACGCATGCGCATGCTTGCGTACAAATCATACATTGTCGTCCACACCAGCATGCATATAAATCACACAGGCAAATGAATGGGAGCGCACGGTCATGTGCAGTCAAGTGCAGCACCGTGCGTCCCCATTATAAACATAGGGACTTGCGGTGGCTGCGCACACATGGCGGTTCTCTTCCGCAGAACGCTGTACAGGGGAACGCCAATGTGAATCCACCCTTAGAGATTCTATTCAATAAAAATTCCTTGTTAAATTATTATTTAATAGGATTGCAGAACTTTCCAATGGATTATTCTAAGCAGATGTTGTACATTGCTAAGTGCATAAAATTAAAAAACACCACAGAATTCTATTCCAATCCATAATTTAATTTCTTTAACTCTGTAATATTTTCATATGGAATTGGACTTATCGGGGACATCATTATAGTATTGCAATAAACAAGAAGGCTATGGAGGCACAAGGAATAAAGCCTTTTTAATTTACCTGGGAATCCCTTGCTTCTAACTGAGCACCCATTACAGACCGTGGATCCTTCAGAAACATCATTATAGTATTGACCTATCGTGTACATTAAGGGTTAAACAAAAATCCACAGGGAGAAGAAAACACTGTCCATTGGTCCAAGTTTATAAAAAAAAAGGTGCAATTTTTATTTGTATTTAATGTATTTAAATGTGCTAGACAAGGGGTGGGAGTAAGGTTACAAAAATCATAGCACCGTGTATCAACTGGTCTCACATCAAGTCTATAATACAGGCAAGATAAATAGATGGCAAGATAAACAGGCAAGATAAATATATCTCTATACAAATCTATTGGTTCACATTCATATATGTTGTAATATTGATCAACAACTATCTATTGTGAACCAATAGATTTGTACAGAGATATATTTATTTTGCCTGTTTATCTTGCCATCTATTTATCTTGCCTGTATTATAGACTTGATGTGAGACCAGTTGATACATAGTGCTATGGTTTCTGTAACCTGACTCCCAACCTTTGCCTAGCACATTAATCCCTTCAGGACCCAGCCTATTTTGACCCTAAAGACCTTGGCATTTTTGTCAATTCTGACCACTCTCTCTTTATGATGTAATATCTCTGGAACACTTCAACGGATCCTAGCGATTCTGAGATTGTTTTTTCGTGACCTATTGGGCTTCATGTTAGTAGTAAATTTAGGTCGATAATTTTTGTGTTTATTTGTGAAAAAATCATAAATTTGTCAAAAAGTTTGAAAATTTAGCAATTTTCAAATTTTTGATTTTTTTTCTGCTAAACCAGAGAGTTATGTGACACAAAATAGTTAACAAATAACATTTCCCACATGTCTACTTCACATCAGCACAATTTTGTAAAAAAAAAATTTTGGGGTGGGAAGTTATAAGGGTTCAAAGTTCATCAGCAATTTCTCGTTTTTCCAGCAAAATTGACAAAACCATTTTTTTAGTGACCACATCACATTTGAAGTCCCTTTGAGGGGTGTACATGACAGAAAACACCCAAAAGTGACACCATTCCAAAACCTGCACCCCTCAAGCTACTCAAAACTACATTCAAGAAGATTATTAACCCTTCAGGTGCTTCACTTGAACTAAAGCAACATGGAAGGAAAAAATGGACATTTTAATTTTTCTAACAAAAATGTTCTTTTAGCCTCAATTCGTTCATTTTCACATGGGCAACAGGATAAAATGGATCCTAAAATTTGTTGGGCAATTTCTCCTGAGTACACCGATACCTCATATGTGGTCATAAACCACTGTGGCAACGGCAGGGCTCAGAAGTGAAGGAGCGCAATTTGACTTTTGGAGCTAATTTTCCATTCAAAAAGTGAAATGGCACTCCTTCACTTCTGAGCTCTGCCGTGTGCCCAAACAGTGGTTTATGACCACATATGAGGTATCAGTGTACTCAGGAGAAATTGCCCAACAATTTTAGGATGCATTTTATCCTTTTGCCCATGTGAAAATGAAAAAAGTTAGGCTAAAATAAATTTTTTTGTGAAAGAAAAAGTACTTTTCATTATTACGGATCAATTTGTGAAACATCTGGGGGTTGAATGTGCTCACCACCCATCTAGATAAGTTCCCTGGGGGGTCTAGTTTCCAAAATGGGGTCACTTGTGCGGGAGCTCCAATGTTTAGGCACACAAGGGCTCTCCAAACGCAACATGGTATCTGCTAACAATATGAGCTCATTTTCCATTCAAATTGTTAGCGGGCACCATGTTGCGTTAGGAGAGCTCCTGCGTGCCTAAACATTGGAGCTCCCCCACAAGTGACCCCATTTTGGAAACTAGACCCCCCCAGGGAACTTATCTAGATGGGTGGTGAGCACTTTGAATGCCAAGATGTTTCACAAATTGATCCGTAATTGTTTTTCCACAAAAGTTTTCTTTTTTCATTTTTACAGGTTAATTTGTGAAGCACTTGGGGGTTCAAAATGCTCAACACCCATCTAGATAAGTTCCCTGGGGGTCTAGTTTCCAAAATGGGGTCACTTGTGGGAGAGCACACAGGGGCTCTCCAAAAGCGACATGGTGTCCACTAACAATTTGAATGGAAAATTAGCTCAAATTATTAGCAGACACATGTCACATTTGGAGAGCCCCTGTGTGCCTAAACATTGGAGCTCCTGCACAAATGACCCAATTTTGGAAACTAGACCCCCCAGGGAACTTATCTAGATTGGTGGTGAGCATTTTGAACCCCAGGTGCTTCACAAATTAATCTGTAAAAATGAAAAAAGAAAATTTTTGTGGAAAAAAAAGTACTTTTTCATTTTTACAGATCAATTTGTGAAGCACCTGGGGGTTCAAAGTGCTCACTATGCATCTAGATATGTTCCTTGGGGTGTTCTAGTTTACAAAAAAGGGTCACTTGTGGGGGAGCTCCAATGTTCAGGCACACAGGGAGGGGATCTCCATACGCAATATGGTTTCTGCTAACAATTGGAGCTAATTTTTCCATTGAAATTGTTAGCGGACACCATGTTGTATATGGAGAACCCATGTGCCACCAGCACAAGGGCAACTGGTAGAGTTGGGGTACAGCAACAGAAAATGGCACCTCTAATGAATGCACTATTTTCTGGGGTAGCTGTGGGTTCCAATTTGCAGTGTGGGGGACCACTTTTGGGTCTCTCCATGCTGAGGATTCCAGCTCCTCAGCTGCCAAGTTGTACCAGGTACAACTTGGCAGATACGGACTACCAGCAACCCAGAGCTGCCTCGCTGTACCTGGCTGGCAACCAAAAATACAGCGAAGCCCATTTTTTTTTCATTTCTAGAACTAATCCTAGGGAAAAAAAATGATGTGGGACTCCGCCATATTTTTGGCCCAGCCAGGTGCAACTAGGCAGCTGGGGGCTGGAATCCTCAGCATGGAGAGGCCCAAGCGTTTTGGACCTCCCATGCTGCGAATTGCAGCCCGCAGCCTCCCTAGAAAATGGCGCATTCATTGAAGTGCCATTTTCTGGCGCTGTACCCAGGCTCTTCCAGTTGCCCTGGTGCCGGTGGCAAACTGGGTAATAAAGGGGTTAATGCCAGCTTTTTATTGGCAGCTGGCACTAAGCCCGAGATTCATAATGTCGGGCCAATGTTAGACCCGGCCATTAGGAATCTCTACTAAATAGTCAAAAAAAATACACCACAGAGAGAAAAATCTTTTTATTTGACAAAAGAACACAAACAAAATTCGGACTCCATCTTTATTATAAAGATCCGACGTCGTCCACAACGAAGGTCCCACAACGCTTGATCGCCTCTTCTCAATCCAGAGACTGCATCAGGGATCAAATGTCCTCTTCCTACAGTCTCTAGGGTCAGAGTTATGGTGCATTGTATGGCAATGATCTGTGACACAGTGCACCATGACTATGATCGCAGAGACTACAACAAGAGGACATTTGATCCCTTGTTGCACCCATCCATCCATCCACCCATGCACTCACCATCCACGCATGCACCCATACACGCATGCACACACACACACATCCATCCATGCACACATCCATCCAAGCTTGCATCCACACACGCATCCACACATCCACGCATGCATCAACACATGCACACATCCATCCATGCATGCACACATCCATCCATGCATGCACACATCCATCCATGCACACATCCATCCATGCAACATCATCCATGCACAGTGGCGTAACTTCAGGCTCAGGGGCCCCGATGCGAAAGCTCCAACGGGGCCCCAATTATTGCACATTTTTAATAATAATAGTCTTTTTCTATGGGTCAAAGGGACTTTTGGGGCCCCCCTAGGCTGCAGGGCCCGGGTGCGATCGCAACCCCTGCACCTATTGTAGTTACGCCCCTGTCCATGCATGCATGCACCCACGCATGCACACATCCATGCACGCACACATCCACACATGCACACACATCTATCCATGCACACATCCATGCATCCACGCATGCAAACATCCATGCATGCACACATCCCTCCATGCACGCACACGTCTACGCATGCACACATCCTTCCATGCGTACATCCATTCATGCACGCACACGTCCACACATCCATGCATGCACACATTCACACTCGCATCCATGCACCCATCCACGCATGCCCACATCCAAGCATGCACACTGCCATGCATGCACACACACATCTATCCATGCGCACATCCATTCATGCACGCACATGTCCACACATCCATGCAAGCACGCATTCACACTTGCATCCACACATGCACACATCCATCCATGTACCCATCCACACATGCCCACATCCACGCATGCACACATCCACGCATGCACACACATCTATCCATGCACACATCCTTCCATGCGCATATCCATTCATGCACGCACACGTCCACACATCCATGCATGCATACATCCATCCATGCAACCATCCACGCATGCCCACATCCACGCATGCACACATCCACGCATGCACACATCCACGCATGCACACACATCTATCCATGCACACATCCTTCCATGCGCACATCCATTCATGCACGCGTCCACACATCCATGCATGCACGCATCCACACACGCATCCACACATCCACGCATGCACATCCATCCATGCCCACATCCACATCCTTCCATGCGCACATCCATTCATGCACACACACGTCCACACATCCATGCATGTACACATCCATCCATGCACGCACACATCCACGCATGCACACATCCATCCATGCAACCATCCACGCATGCACACATCCACGCATGCACACACACATCTATCCATGCACACATCCTTCCATGCGTACATCCATTCATGCACGCACACGTCCACACATCCATGCATGCACACAATCACACTCGCATCCATGCACCCATCCACGCATGCCCACATCCAAGCATGCACACTGCCATGCATGCACACACACATCTATCCATGCGCACATCCATTCATGCACGCACATGTCCACACATCCATGCAAACACGCATTCACACTCGCATACACACATGCACACATCCATCCATGTACCCATCCACACATGCCCACATCCACGCATGCACACATCCACGCATGCACACACATCTATCCATGCACACATCCTTCCATGCGCATATCCATTCATGCACGCACACATCCATGCATGCATACATCCATCCATGCAACCATCCACGCATGCCCACATCCACGCATGCACACATCCACGCATGCACACACACATCTATCCATGCACATCCTTCCATGCGCACATCCATTCATGCACGCGTCCATACATCCATGCATGCACGCATCCACACACGCATTCACACATCCGCGCATGCACATCCATCCATGCCCACATCCACATCCTTCCATGTGCACATCCATTCATGCACACACACGTCCACACATCCATGCATGTACACATCCATCCATGCACGCACACATCCACGCATGCACACATCCATCCATGCAACCATCCATGCATGCCCGCATCCACGCATGCACACACACATCTATCCATGCACACATCCTTCCATGCGCACATCCATTCATGCACGCACACGTCCAAACATCTATGCATGCACGCATTCACACTCACATCCATACATCCACGCATGCACACATTCATCCATGCACCCATCCACGCATGCACACACACATCTATCCATGCACACATCCTTCCATGTGCACATCCATTCATGCATGCACACGTCTACACATCCATGCATGCACACATCCCTCCATGCACGCACACATCCATCCATGCACCCATCCACGCATGCCCACATCCACGCATGCCACATCCACGCATGCACACACACATCTATCCATGCACACATCCTTCCATGCGCACATCCATTCATGCACGCACATGTCCAAACATCCATGCATGCATGCATTCACACTCACATCCATACATCCACGCATGCACACATTCATCCATGCACCCATCCACGCATGCACACATCCACGCATACACACATCCACACACACATTTATCCATGCACACATCCTTCAATGTGCACATCCATTCATGCACTCACACGTCCATACATCCATGCATGCATGCATCCACACATCCACGCATACAGTCATGCATGCATCAACGCACGCACACATCCATACATCCATCCATGCATGCACACATCCATCCATGCAACATCCATCAATGCACGCATACATACATGCACACACATATATCCATGCACACATCCTTCCATGCGCATATCCATTCATACACGCACACATCCATGCATGCATACATCCATCCATGCAACCATCGATGCATGGACACATCCACGCATGCACACATCCACGCATGCACACACATCTATCCATGCACACATCCTTCCATGCGCACATCCATTCATGCACGCACACGTCCACATATCCATGCATGCACGCATCCACACACGCATCCACGCATCCATCCATGCAACATCCATCAATGCACGCATACATCCATGCATGCACACACATCCATCCATGCCCACATCCACATCCTTCCATGCGCACATCCATTCATGCACACACACGTCCACACATCCATGCATGTACACATCCATCCATGCACGCACACATCCACGCATGCACACATCCATCCATGCCCACATCCACGCATGCACACATCCACGCATGCACACACACATCTATCCATGCACATATCCTTCCATGCGCACATCCATTCATGCACACACACGTCCACACATTCATGCATACACGTATCCATCCATGCAACATCCATCCATGCACGCACGCATGCACACATCTACGCATGCACAAATCTGCGCATGCACACACATCTATCCATGCACACATTCATCCATGCACGCACACATCCATGCATCCACACATCCACGCACGCACACATCCATGCATGCACACATTCCTCCATGCACACACACATCCACGCATGCCCACATCCATCCATGCCACATCCACGCATGCACACATCCACGCATGTACACACACATCTATCCATGCACACATCTATCCATGCACACATCCTTTCATGCACACATCCATTCATGCACACACATGTCCACACATCCATGCATACACATCCATCCATGCAACATCCATCCATGCACGCACACATCCACGCATGCACACATCTACGCATGCACACATCTACGCATGCACACACATCTATCCATGCACACATCCATACACGCACACATCCATCCATGCACACATCCATCCATGCACGCATGCATCCACACATCTACGCATGCACACATCCACGCACGCACATCCACGCATGCACACACATCTATCCATGCACACATCCATCCATGCACGCACACATCCATGCATCCACACATCCACACATGCGCTTATCCATCCATGCACCCATACACGCATGCCCACATCCACGCATGCACACACACATCTATCCATGCACACATCCTTCCACGTGCACATCCATTCATGCACGCACCGTCAACACATCCATGCATGCACACATCCCTCCATGCACGCACACATCCACGCATCACACATCCATCAATGCCCACATCCACACATGCACACACACACACATCTATCCATGCACACATCCTTCCATGCGCACATCCATTCATGCACGCACAGTCCAAACATCCATGCATGCACGCATTCACACTCGCATCCATACATCCACGCATGCACACATCCATCCATGCACCCATACACGCATGCCCACATCCACGCATGCACATTCCTCCATGCACGCACACATCCACGCATGCACTCATCTATCCATGCACCCATCCACACATGCCCACATCCACGCATGCACACATCCACGCATGCACACACATCTATCCATGCACACATGCTTCCATGCGTACATTCATTCATGCACGCACACGTCCACACATCCATGCATGCACACATCCCTCCATGCATGCACACATCCATCCTTGCACACATCCATCCTTGCACACATGCATGCACGCATGCATCCACGCATGCACACACATCTATCCATGCACGCACACATCCATGCATCCACACATCCACGCACGCACACATCCATGCATGCACACATTCCTCCATGCACGCACACATCCACACATGCACTCATCCATCCATGCACCCATCCACGCATGCCCACATCAACGCATGCACACATCTACGCATGCACACATCCATGCACACATCCATGCATGCAACATCCATCCATGCACGCATGCGCCCACACATCCACGCTTGCACACATCCACGCACGTACATCCATGCATGCACACACATCTATCCATGCACACATCCATCCATGCACGCACACATCCATGCATCCACACATCCATGCATGCACACATTCCTCCATGCACGCACACATCCACGCATGCGCTTATCCATCCATGCACCCATCCACGCATGCCCACATCCACGCATGCACACATCCACGCATGCACACACATCTATCCATGCACACATCCTTCCATGCGCACATCCATTCATGCACGCACACGTCCACACATCCATGCATGCACGCATCCACACACGCATCCACGCATGCACACATCCATCCATGCGCACATCCATTCATACACGCACACGTCCACACATCCATGCATGCACGCATTCACACTCGCATCCATACATCCACGCATGCACACATCCATCCATGCACCCATACACGCATGCCCACATGCAACCATGCACACATTCACGCATGCACACACACATCTATCCATGCACACATCCTTCCATGCGCACATCCATTCATGCACGCACACGTCACACACATCCATGCACGCATCCGCACACGCATCCATGCATGCAATCACGCACGCATCAACGCACGCGCACATCCATCCATGCACAAATCCATCCATGCACACATCCATTCATGCAACATCCATCCATGCACGCATGCATCCACACATCTACGCATGCACACATCCACGCATGCACACACATCTACCCATGCACACATCCATCCATGCATGCCCACATCCATGCACGCACACGTCCACATATTCATGCATGAACACATCCCTCCATGCACGCACACATCCACGCATGCACACATCCATCCATGCCCACATCCACACATCCACGCATGCACACACATCTATCCATGCACACATCTATCCATGCACACATCCTTCCACGCGCACATCCATTCATGCACACACATCCATGCATACATGTATCCATCCATGCAGCATCCATCCATGCACGCACACATCCATGCACGCACACATCCAAGCATGCACACATCTACGCATGCACACACAGCTATCCATGCACAGATCCATGCACGCACACATCCACACATCCATCCATGCAACATCCATCAATGCACGCATGCGTCCACACATCCACACATGCACACATCCATGCACGCACATTCCACGCATGCACACACATCTATCCATGCACACATCCATCCATGCACGCACACATCCATGCATCCACACATCCATGCATGCGCTTATCCATCCATGCACCCATCCACACATGCCCACATCCACGCATGCACACATATACGCATGCACACACATCTATCAATGCACACATCCTTCCACGCGCACATCCATTCATGCACGCACACGTCCACACATCCGTGCATGCAAACATCCCTCCATGCACGCACACATCCACACATCCATCCATGCACCCATCCACACATGCCCACATACACGCATGCCCACATCCACGCATGCACACACACATCTATCCATGCACACATCCTTCCATGCGCACATCCATTCATGCACACACATGTCCACATATCCATGCATACATGTATCCATCCATGCACACACATCCACGAATCCACATATGCACGCATGCACACATCCAAGCATGCACACATCTACGCATGCACACACAGCTATCCATGCACAGATCCATGCACGCACACATCCACACATCCATCCATGCAACATCCATCAATGCACGCATGCGTCCACACATCCACACATCCATGCACGCACATTCCACGCATGCACACACATCTCTCCATGCACACATCCATCCATGCACGCACACATCCATGCATCCACACATCCATGCATGCGCTTATCCATCCATGCACCCATCCACACATGCCCACATCCACGCATGCACACATATACGCATGCACACACATCTATCCATGCACACATCCTTCCACGCGCACATCCATTCATGCACGCACACGTCCACACATCCGTGCATGCAAACATCCCTCCATGCACGCACACATCCCACACATCCATCCATGCACCCATCCACACATGCCCACATCCACGCATGCCCACATCCACGCATGCACACACACATCTATCCATGCACACATCCTTCCATGCGCACATCCATTCATGCACACACATGTCCACATATCCATGCATACATGTATCCATCCATGCACACACATCCACGAATCCACATATCCACGCATGCACACACATCTATCCATGCACACATCCATCCATGCATGCACACATCCACACATCTGCACACGCACATATCCACACATGCACACACATCTATCCATACACGCATCCATCCATGCAACATCCATCCATGCACGCACGCATCCACACATCACACACGCACGCATCCACACATCCAGGCATGCACACACATCTATCCATGCACACATCCATCCATGCACCAACACATCCACGCACATCTATCCATGCACGCATCCATCCATGCAAGATCCACACATTCACGCACGCACACATCCACGCATGCACACACATCTATCCATGCACTCATCCATCATGCACGTACACATCCATGCATGCACGCATCCACGCACACACACATCCATGCACGCACACATCCCTGCATGCACACATCCCTCCATGAACGCACACATCCACGCACGCACACATCCATCCATGCACACATGCCCACATCCATGTATGCACACACACATCTATCCATGCACACATCCATCCATGTGCATATCCATTCATGCATGCACACATCCACACATCTATGCATACAGGCATCCACACATCCATGCATGCAACCCCACATGCACACACCCAAGCATTCAACATACATCCATGCACACATGAATGCACGCACACACATCTACGCATGCACGCTCACACATCCATCCATGTACACATCCACGCATGCACACATCCATGCATGCATGCACACATCCATGCATGCAGCCATGCATGCACCCACTCACCCATCCATCTGCTCATGCACCCATGCATGCATGCACCCACCCACTCACCCATTCATCCATCCACCCATGCATGCATGCACCCACTCACTCATCCATCCATCCATTCATACTTACCTCCTCAGGAGGAAGAGCCTGGGAGAGGAGGAGGGGCCCACATCGAAGCTCGCTGGCGGGTGCAGCCCGCTGGGCGGTGAAAGGGGTGGATGGGAGAGGGGCACAGGGGTGGGGTGTCAGCTTCCTCAGCCCCCTCTGTGATCGCACCAGGAGGAGGCTGAGGAAGCTGACAGGTGGGTGCAGCCCACTGCTGGCGGATGACTGTTACAGTCGGGTGGGGGGAAGATATAAAGGGATCGGGGGGGGGGCCCTGGAGCAGGAGGGGCTAGTAGGGGGAGGGCACCTGCCATCCCACCCCTCCAGATCTGATTGGAGAGCTCCAATCAGATCTGGAGGGTTTACTCGCTTTGATTGGCAGTCTCAATTTCAACTGCCAATCAGAGCGAGTTTAGCCACGGGGGCTAAACCACCCCCCCTGGGCTAAATTATAGGTGCTTGCGCTGCTACAGCTCTGGTGACTTGTCACTGACACTGTCACCAGAGCTGCAGGAGCGCAAACAACCCATGACGTTCTAGACACGTCATGGGTCGGGAATGCTCTGACTTTCATGACGTCTCTATAATGTCATAGGTCGGGAAGGGGTTAAATACAAATAAAAATTCCACTTTTGTTTTTATAAACTTGGACCAATGGATCGTGTTTTCTTCCTCCTGTGGGCTTTTGTTTAAGTGTATAAAATTGTGGAGTGATCAGGAGGAATAGTTGTCAAGCATTTGGCTGACAGCTATCTAGTGTGTCCGATCATCTTCTCACCTCTATTTTTTTTACAGAGTTAAAATTCAGCAATTTTTCTCTTAAAGGGTTATTCCCATCTTCATAGATGGATAATGGTGAATAGTGCTTGTAAGAAAAAAAGGCTATTTCAATTTATAACAATTTTTATTTCTTTAAAAAAGGAATATTGATGACCTGGTGAAGCACTCAAGTAGAGTTTCCAACCCGTCAATAATAATCATTAATTTTTATTTCTTCAGCGCCAATATATTCTGAGGCACTTTACATTCAGAGGGGTGATGTATGGACAATATCAGACATTATAGAGTTACACAATTCAACAGATAGCAAGAGACATGAGGATACTGTTCTCCAGCTTTCAATCTACTGCTGATTAAACTTAGCAGCCATTCTTAACATTTTAATGTTCTCCTTTCCTTTGTTTACAGCTCATTGCCTTGAAACCAATCACCGCTGATGACTAGCTTGTAAACTCTGCGCTGCAGCAGGCCGGGATTAGGAGGTCACAGCGCATTCCAGCTGCAAAGCTGGCCCCTTTCTGCTATTCAGCAATGGTGGTTGGTCTTAAAGGCAAAGCAACATAAACAAATATAAATGGTTAATTTTTCAAGAATGGCTAAAATCTTTAATAACCAGTTAATAGCTACATTGCTTACATTTACAAGAACTATCCACAAAAAAATCAATGTATTAAGCCAAAGCAACAAAGCAGCAATATTTAGATTTTTTTGAGAAGTTTCATCAATAATATCACCATCAGTATAGCCAAGCACCACCTAGAAGGACAACATATCCAAACATTCCCTGTGATATTATCTTGGCCATGTAGGCATGGAGTGGTCAAGCTACAGTATAACCCAATGAAGCTCTTACTAATAACATCAGACATTTCTATTGCTAAATGTCTTTGTGCGTCATGTTGAACATTTGGAGTTGAAGATGAAGGAGCATGTTCACGGTTGAAGCTTCACACCTTGCTTACTTATTCTGTATCATAGCATGATTTAATAAAACAACATATTCTCGGAATGATGGTCATTACCTCATAAACAATGCTGTCTGAGTTGGGATTCACCAAGATCACGGTCTCTAGAACATCACTTTGATGCTGCAAAGTCCTTTGGCCTATGGAAAGAAAATAATGTATTGCATGTTAAATTGCACAACTGTCAATTAATCCCAGTACGTAATTTGGTTTCATTCATTCATTTAACCTCCACATAGAACACAGTAGAAAATTAAGGACTTTTGTGTAATGTTGTCTTGAAGAAAACAGTGATTCAAGTACAAGTAACAAAAGCAATTTTTATTCATTTTACTCCCAAATCAGATTGTAATTTTCCTCCCACACAACACTTGTGTTCAGTAAATGTAAGATATTATCTTCACAGCTGTAAGTGTTTCAGGAATCTACATCTGTACAAAGGGTACGATCAGAAATCAGAAATCTCTACACCAGGTTGTTGGGTTGGAAGACAAATATTTTATGAAAAGGTCTCATTAATGTTAAACACGTAAATAGAGATATACATATAGAACATGTTGGCTTTTTTTTATTTTGTTGTTTTGATGTGTACTTTGTAGGGGGAAAATAACAAAAACATCTTTTAATATTAAAATAGTCAAATTATTATGGCGGGTTTACACGTTGCGATATCGGAGTCCAATTTCAATGAAAAGTCACGTGGTTCGATCGTTGGACCCAATATCGTTCCTGCGTTGTATGGTGTGAACGTCCAATACGATGCAGGAACGATGTCAATGCGATATCGGGGATTGAATGAGCGTGCTATTCAATGCTCCGATATTGAATGGAGATTGGAGCCGGATCGTGCTGTGTGACAGCCCAATTCCGATGTGAAGTTCTACGTCACCCATTCACTCCCATGTTAAATGGTCGTTCCTGGGTTGGGGGGCGTAGACATCGCACGGACGTTGGATTCAGAAATCGCAACGTCTAAACCTCCGATGCGATGCGGGAGAAACGAGCACTAAATGCGCGCTCCCGCGCCATTGAATTGCGATATCGCAACGATATTGAAATGTGTAAACCACCTTTAAAAAATCAATTGTTAGATCCTCTTAATTTCTATGGGAAATAACCAAGAGTCCATTAGGCTGGAATCATATATATTGTTTTTAAGTCAAACAAACATTAGTAAAGTGCTTTCTCATAATAGACTCAAAGTGGAGGAATAGATACAAAAGATTAGGAGAAAATGTCTCTTGTTTTTCCTTATTTTATGATAACGCCAAGGCAACAGGCTCGCTGTCTGGGTATTATGTTTGACACCAATCTTTCCTTCCCCTCCTATATACAATCTCTCGCCCGCTCTTCTCGCTTGCATCTGAAGAACATCTCTACAATTCACCTCTTTCTCACCATCGAAATAACAAAAACCCTCAGTGTGGCCCTGATCTTCTCCCGCCTTGATTATTGTAATTCTCTATTAATTGGCCTCCTCCTCACTAAACTCTCCCCTCTTCAGTCCATCCCTAATGCAGCAGCCAGGGTCATGTATCTGGCTAATCGCTAGTCAGATGCTTCCCCTCTTTACGAGTCATTGCACTGGCTGCCCATACATTATAAGATCCAATTTAAATAGTTTGTTCTCACCCACAAAATTCTTCACAGTGCGGCATCTCCATACCTCTCCACCCTTATCTCTGTCTATTAACCTACCTGCTTTCTATGCTCCGCAAGCGGCTTTCAATTAACACCTAATCCGAACCTCCACACTAATCTGAACCTTTCACTCCTGACTCCAAGACTTCTCCCGAGCTGCCCCGTTCTCTGGAATGTTCTACTCCAAGAAATTTGGACTATCCACAACTTACACAGTTTTAGATGCACCTAAAATCACATCTTTTTAGGGTAGCCTATCATGCTCCCTAATCAAAGTAATTTATATATAGCCCATCCAGGATCATAATTCTCTGTCAAATTCCACTGCACCCAAAAGCACTACAAAGATTGACTGGTGATGGGTCATGTAGGCTTTATCTATCCCCCATTTCTTCAAGATGTCTGGACCATCATTGTAAATAAGCCCCTGTACTCTGTGTCACCTACAACTCATTGTAGATTGCAAGCTCTTACAATCAGGGTCATTATTATTTTTGCTTTAATTATTATATACTTTTATAACCATGTTACTTATGACTGTTTGTATATGAACCTCTAAATTGTAAAGCGCTGCGGAATATGTTGGCACTATATAAATAAAGATTATTATTATGTTCTAACCTTTAGATATGGCTTTGAAAGCTGCTTCAAAAACTGCCACAAACCATATGTGATTCCAATCTTAAAATATTTTGCTGGTTGATACTAAAATCACACTGTTTAGTGTATCTGCTGCCAGATACTGCATATCAATTCCTATCTGAACTGAGTATGGTCATACACTGTAAAGATACAGCCTCTGCAACACCTGATCGTGGGTATGGCAGGTATCAGACCGCCACTGATTTAATATTGATGAGTCATTCTAATAACCCCTTAAACTTGTTAATGACCTATGATATATATTTTCATATGAGGAAAGTATGAAGCTAGCTCATGAGCTTAGCCTTCATCATAACAGACAGATGTAAGTACAGTGACTAAAGCTTGATCGAATTGGGGCAATTTAAATATTGAAATGTTCTGTCAATCTCTGGCAATAGCAGTTAAGTGATGTAATTGCTGGTGCCTACATGCTCTAGCTCCCATAAACCCCCTGCAATGTGATCAGGGGAAAATAATGGGTCACCACAGCAGCCAAACAGCTGCTGAAGGCCTCTGTAATTGCCATGTTAGTCCTGTGAAGTTCAGCCATGAGCTGAGCTTCATAGGAGAACCTAGTTTTCTCTGCATACTACATACAGTAGACTATTCTTAAAGAATATAGTTTAAGAGACTGAACAATCATAGGTTCAAATTCCCTTTCAGAAGTAAAACTTAAAAAAATATATTTTAAGTACCGTATATACTCGTGTATAAGCCGACCCGTTTATAAGCCGACCCCCCTACTTTTGCCCCAAAAATCTGGAAAAACCTATTGACTCGTGTATAAGCCGAGGGTGGACCCCAGCACAGGTATACAGCCCTCAACAGTGTGGTATACAGCAGCCCCAGTGGTAGTATACAGCAGCCCCAGTGATAGTATCCAGCAGCCCCAGAGGTATATACAGCCCCAGTGGTAGTATACAGCAGCCCCAGTGGTAGTATACAGCAGCCCCAGAGGTATATACAGCCCCAGTGGTAGTATACAGCAGCCCCAGAGGTATATACAGCCCCAGTGGTAGTATACAGCAGCCCCAGAGGTATATACAGCCCCAGTGGTAGTATACAGCAGCCCCAGAGGTATATACAGCCCCAGTGTAGTATACAGCAGCCCCAGAGGTATATAGAGCCCCAGTGGTAGTATACAGCAGCCCCACAGGTATATACAGCCCCAGTGGTAGTATACAGCAGCCCCACAGGTATATAGAGCCCCAGTGGTAGTATACAGCAGCCCCACAGGTATATACAGCCCCAGTGGTAGTATACAGCAGCCCCACAGGTATATAGAGCCCCAGTGGTAGTATACAGCAGCCCCACAGGTATATACAGCCCCAGTGGTAGTATACAGCAGCCCCACAGGTATATAGAGCCCCAGTGGTAGTATACTGCAGCCCCACAGGTATATAGAGCCCCAGTGGTAGTATACAGCAGCCCCACAGGTATATACAGCCCCAGTGGTAGTATACAGCAGCCCCACAGGTATATAGAGCCCCAGTGGTAGTATACAGCAGCCCCACAGGTATATACAGCCCCAGTGGTAGTATACAGCAGCCCCACAGGTATATAGAGCCCCAGTGGTAGTATACAGCAGCCCCACAGGTATATACAGCCCCAGTGGTAGTATACAGCAGCCCCACAGGTATATAGAGCCCCAGTGGTAGTATACAGCAGCCCCACAGGTATATAGAGCCCCAGTGGTAGTATACAGCAGCCCCACAGGTATATAGAGCCCCAGTGGTAGTATACAGCAGCCCCACAGGTATATACAGCCCCAGTGGTAGTATACAGCAGCCCCACAGGTAAATACAGCCCCAGTGGTAGTATACAGCAGCCCCACAGGTAAATATAGCCCCAGTGGTAGGATACAGCAGCCCCACAGGTAAATATAGCCCCAGTGGTAGTATACAGCAGCCCCACAGGTATATACAGCCCCAGTGGTAGTATACAGCAGCCCCACAGGTAAATATAGCCCCAGTGGTAGTATACAGCAGCCCCACATATATATGCCCCAGAGGTAGTATACAGCAGCCCCACAGGTATATACAGCCCCAGTGGTAGTATACAGCAGCCCCACAGGTAAATATAGCCCCAGTGGTAGTATACAGCAGCCCCACATATATATGCCCCAGAGGTATATACAGGCCCCCCCATCTATATACAGGCCCCCCCATCTATATACAGGCCCCCCCATCTATATACAGGCCCCCCGCCGCAATCCTGTAAAGGAATAGATTAGTATACTTATCCATCCGCTGCAGCTGTCCCGCCGCCATCGCGATTCAGCATCTTCCGACTTCCAGCGTCTCGCGTCTTCTTCCGGTTTCCTCCTCGGTCGCACAGGCAATGACGTCATTGCCTGCGACCATCGGAAGAAGACGCGAGTCGGAAGATGCTGAATCGCGATGGCGGCGGGGCAGCTGCAGCGGATGGATAAGTATACTAACCTATTCCTTTACAGGATTGCGGCGGGGGGCTGTATATAGATGGGGGCACTGTATACCTGTATACATTGTATACAGGTATACAGTGACTCGCGTATAAGCCGAGGGGGGGACTTTTCAGCCCAATTTTTGGGCTGAAAAACTCGGCTTATACGCGAGTATATACGGTAATATAATAAAAATAAAATATAAACAATTGTTATCATTCCTTAAAAATAAAGAATAGAAAACAAAACATTTTTTATTAAAGTCCAGAAAAGTCCTCGATATCAAATTACAAAACTGTTGAAGCCCATACATCAAGTGCCAAAAAGAAAAAAAAATGAAATGCCATACTTGTCATTGTTTGTTCTCTGCACTTCCTAGAAAACAATAAAAAGCTATGAAAATGTCGTATGTACCCAAAAAATTGTATGAAAAAAAATTCTATTCAGGGTTCAAAAAATGAACCTCTTCCAACTCCATGGATTTGGTTTTTGTTTTCCAAAGTTTCTCTATGTTTGGATTGTTTTTTCTGTTTTCCAGTAAATTTTACACTACAATAAAGGATATCACAGTTCCAAAGAATGAATATTTTTATATAGATAGGTTCAGCAAAGCATTTTAGACCAAAAGCAGAAGAGGGGATATAGAAATACAGATAGACCTGACATTAGATGTTATATGTAAAAGTAGTGGGACTAAGGGGGCAATATCTGAAGTGTACAGGGATTTGTTACAGGCCCCCTATAAAAGCTAGAAGGAATTGGGAGATGGACTTAGGTGTGAAAGACGACGATAGGTGGGAGTCCATACTGGAATATGTACCCAAGTCATCCATGAACAAACCTAGGAAACTGTCACAGCTATATGAAATTCACAGGGCGTATAGGACCCCTAACATGTTATTTACAGCTAGGTTAAGGCCTAACTCTGATTGCCCAAGGTGCTCACAATCACAGGCAGATATACTGCATATGTGTTGGCAATGTCCCAGACTATCCTCCTTGTGGATAGTAGTATTGAAGTATATAGGAATGGTTTACAGGTGTGTTATTCCTAGAAACCCTGACATCCATCTAATGGTACCTTTACACGCTGCCACAAGGCAGGCATTGGGGATAATTGTGCCTTTTGCCTTGAAAACACCACGCAGTGGCGGCGTGTAATTCGGGTAAATACTGCTTGTGCCTTGCAGTTGCTTCAGATGCCTGTTTCTGAGTCGTGCTCAAAAACAAGAAGGCATAATCCCTATGGTGGCGGCGTGTAATCAGGGCACAGGCAAGGTATTTGCGTCGCCTACGTATTCCCAGGGGCGTACCACAGCGTCATCGATTACACGCCCCATCAGCGATCATTGGTGGGGGCTACTGTGTAACCATTGGCTGTCCCTGCACAGGGCGCCATATTTAACGAGCTCACCAGTCACACTACACATTTGCAGTAGCGTCATGTATTAGCCAGCCTTCCTGCGCAGGCTGGCCAATCATGATGCTATTGCATTGTCCAATCACCGTACGAGCGTCACGTAATACACAACTCTGGCACGCCTAGGAACTTACGGCGCGCAATATGTACATCCATATTCCCTTGTGGTAGCGGCGTATCAATCAGGGAAGGTACTCCACAGAGGGTAACCCGCGGCACCCGTCGGAACTTCCGGGGAACGCAAATACCTTCTGTGGAGCACTTTGTGGCGGCGTCTAAATGCGGCATCAGGCACCGTTAGCAACAGGTAAAAACGCGCGCGTGCACGTGCGTTGCCTACCTGTTGCTACCCTCTGTGGCAGCGTGTAAAGGTACCATTAGGGTATGTTGAGGAAATAAAACCAGACAACACGATCAAAATAGCCATTGCAAGGTTAATGTTTATTGCCAGAAAAATGACTGCAAAATACTGGATTAGAGAGGAGTCCCCATTCAGAAACTAATTTATTGCATAAACGAAATATAATTCAACTTGAAAGAAGCATTTACACTAAGAGAAACAAACAGGAATACTTCAATAAATGATGGCAACCATGGTTGGAAAACGACTAATCAATGGAACAACAGGATATACGACTGCAGTGTATGACTTATGGGAAATGGTGTGTTGAAGTAGCTTTATTTGTGACTTAACAAAGTACTAGATAAATATTGTAAGAAATGGACAAAGTGATGAGTGTGTAGAGAAGGGTCTCCATTGGTGGGGTTGACAAGGGAAGGGGGTGAGGGATGTTTTGAAACATTGTAAAAACAAGTATTGTCATACAAAATCTGTACTGTTTTGTTAATGTTAATAAAAATGTATCTGATTAAAAAAAATTGATATCACTCAATACTACATTACTTTCTACAAAATACAAGCCCTCATATATTGACAAAAAGGCAAAAAGTTATAGGTTTTGGAACAATAGGAGGAAAATAACAAAAGCACAAAAACAAACATTTCCAGGGTCATTAAGGAGATAATATTCTTTGCAATTATGGTCCATTTATACTGCAAAATTATTATGAAGAAGCATTCCTAGGAAAATCTGTACTATTTTCATGATAAACTTGCAGTCTAAGCAGGCTGCTGATCACCCAATGAATGAGCAAAATGCTCACCGGTTGGGTGAAATAATTTTATGTGCTGCACAAAAGATCATTGTTTTCAGAAGTACATCGTCCTGGGTAAACAGACTTGAGGGTCTAGCAGCCTATACTCATAGAACGATCTATGACAGATTGCCTACCGGCGCACCGAGGCATGGTCTGCTTAATAAGTGACCATCAAATAGTAAATACTTGCCCTTAGGTGGGTGATAAATGCCACAGAAACAGGTGATGTAAATCAATCCTTACCTTTAAATAAACCTCCCACTCCATATAAAACGTAATGTTTACAACTGATATGGTTCCCATTTATTACAGGATAATATAGAATACACACATGCATTGTATATCCTACTGAGGTCAGGGACATCGACTTACATCTTTTTAAAATATATAATAGATCACTAAGGAATTTAACTAGTCAGTGCATCCATAAAAGTTAAGAGGCTTATTAAAGTTCTGTTTACCAATAGCTTTCAATGTACACATGGCTAGTAATATGGACTATGGCAATGTATGCCCTGGGCTATTTATGCAAAAAATTAAGTACAATAAAGACATCTGGAGGTGACAGATGCTAGAAGC
Source organism: Allobates femoralis (assembly GCA_033576535.1). NCBI lineage: Eukaryota > Metazoa > Chordata > Amphibia > Anura > Aromobatidae > Allobates > Allobates femoralis. Next base: position 158,067,506 of record JARQOC010000004.1, read on the forward strand.
TTCCAGTGATTTTGGTGGGAGGGGACTCCATCCTTGGCCAGATAGTGTATCCTAAAGAAATCAATGGCTGACTCTACGGCAGAAGGCTGCATGCTGTCTTGTTAAGCAGATGTTGATTTTGTATCTTGTTTCACTTAAAAGCCACTGCTGACTATGACTATAATTTAGTAATTTGAGCTTGCATCAACCAAAATTAATTTTGTCCCTCTGCGTCAGTCTCCGGCTGGCTCTCCCCTCAGTATTTCAATACTGAAACAAAATATACAGTAGTCATGTTCCAATGTTTTCGCACTCTTGAAATAGTTCTAGAAAATGAAGTTTTTTCCCAGAAATTATTGCAATTACACATGTTTGAGTATACACATGTTTATTTCCTTTGTGTGAATTGGAACAATACAAAAAAATGAAAAAAAAAAAAAGAAGGCAAGTTGGACATAATTTCACACAAAAACCCAGGAATGGGCTGGAAATTTGTTTTGCCACCATCCCAAAATTGTGGGCCCACAACTTTATTACAAGAATGTGATGGTTACTCAAACTCACCAGTAGCAAAAGACAAGTGTGAGCAATATAAAAATCACTCCTGAAACTAGATAAAAAGGTGCAAAGCTAACTCAAGCTTTGCAAAGTAGCTAATCTCTATGGATGTGGATGGCAAATATAAAATGATGAAAGGTTGAAACATAGGATAGTCTAGTGTCTATCAGGTGTCCTGTAGGCTCATGGTGCATCAGTGTCAGCGCAAACTATTTGTCTCCTTTTGAATGAAATGAAACGCTATGGAAGGAGACCCAGGAAGACCACACTGCTGACACAGAGATATACAAAAGCTACACTGTAGTTTGCCAAAGTGTCTTATGGATAGATGAGACCAAGATAGAGCTTTTTGGTAAAGCACATCATTCTACTGTTTGCCAAAAATGGAATGAGGCCTACAAAGAAAAGAGCAAAGTACCTACAGTCAAAGTATTTGGGTCATGAGTCTTCCAGGAGAGCAATGGCCACAAACATATTTCAAGAAGCACCCAGAAATGGATGGAAACAAACTGCTGGAGGGTTATGAAGTGGCAACAATGAGTCCAGGTCTAAATCCCATTATCACCTGTAGAGAGATCTTAAAATTGCTGTTTGGAGAAGAGGCCTTCAGATATGAGATACCTGGAGCAGTGTGCAAAAGGTTGGTCTAAAATTCCACTTAAGAGGTGTAAGAAGCTTGTTGATGGTTATAGGAGGTGATTGCAGTTATTTATACCAACGGATGTGCAACCAAATGTTAAATTGAGAGTGCCAACAATTTTGTCCGGCCCCTTCTTAGGGTTTTGTGTGCAATTATGTCGAATTTGCCTTTTTTTTGTGTTGTCCCAATACACACAAAGGAAATAAATATGTAAACATGTAATTGCAATAATTTTTTGGGAGAAAAACCGTTTAATTTTTTGATTAGTTTCAAGGTGCCAAAACTTCTGTCCATGATTGTATGTAGTAGTATATTTGCATAATTGGTCTTGGTTTCTAATTCTATGAATTATACCAGACATAAATACCTTTAAACAAATGAACAATATTTTTTCCTAATACATTATATGACATGCACCATAAATCAGGCAATTTAGTTAAGTGTAAAACCAGCAAAAATGAGTATGGTAGGTACAGCCAAAAATATAAGGCATTCACACAGCATGTCCTAAAGATCTCTGTATGCACACGACCCCAATATAATACTACTACTAATATTCATTTTATTATCAATAATAATTGGTTGTCATATAACAAAATTTACATTTACTAAAAATTGTTTTACACTAGATCATCATGAAGAGAATTCTATTTGTATGTTAATGTAAAACATTAATGCTCTTCATCTTTGTAATATACAGTACACAATATACACTATCCCAGTTTGGGAGACAGTCAGTAGGTCTGGTTTCTGTACTATCTTATGGACATCTTATACTCTTGAAGGACATTTCTTCTGCTCTCCTTATAATGAACATTCTCTATATGCCAAACTTGAAAGGGTTATTTAGTCAAAACAAGGTATCATTACTTATTCAAGGATAGGATAGGTGGTAACAGCTTATTGATTAGTGGGGGTCCAACCCCTGGGACCCTCACTGTTTATCAGCCCATGATCACTGATCATCTGCTCCATTCCTTCCCCATGGGACTGCTGTGAGATGTCAACCCCAAAGAGAATAGTCATGGTTGGGTAGAAGACCTACCACACCCTTTTGTAAGCTCTCTAATGAGGATAATAATTCTCCAATTCTAGAAGAGGGACACCCACCAGTCATCAACTTATTACCTATCCAGAAATCGCTGATCATTTGTTTTCACTAGACAGTCCCTTTAATGCTTCCAAAATGGAGCTTTTGTTTCCCTTATCATTTTTTTCACCACCGTCTTGGTCTTTATCAATCCCTCCAAGTCAGACCAGATTATGCCTGACTCTAATCTTCAAACTGCCTTTTCAAAGTGGATTCGAACTGTAGTGTCACCTATTGGAAGGAGCAACGTTGACTCTAATTTGTTGTTTCTTTCTCACATTCAATCCAGTGCTATTTCCTCTGTTGTTTGTCAGTCATTACACTAGTGGCACCTTTGGTCCAGCCTTGGACCATACTTTTTTACCAGCCATTACCTCCTTTCTCTAACCTTGTGGTGCTCAGCCAATGACACCAAACTCCTTTTTATTACATCTCAGTTCTGTCAGTAGAACTTCTTCAGGGCTGCACCTATTCTGTGTAATGCATTGCGCTAGACCAGTGTTTCCCAACTCCAGTTTCCAGGAGCCACCCACAGGTCATGTTTTCAGGATTTCCTTAGTATTGCACAGGGGTTGGGATCATCACTATGCAGATGATTATATTATGACCTGTGCAATGCTATGGAAATCCTGAAAACATGCACTGTTGGTGGCTCCTGAGGATGGAGTTGGGGAACACCGCCCTAGACTATTAAAGTATTTCAAAAAGAGTAATAGGTATTTGTGTGAGCGCTGGGGAATCAACCGGCACCAAGGCTATTATGAATAGTTACCTCTCGGCTTTATTTGTACAATAAAAAGGCAGGGTCCTTTAGGCCACAACGCGTTTCTACGCTCTCCAAGCGTCTTCCTCAAGTGGAATTCCACTTCCACTTGAGGAAGACGCTTGGAGAGCGTAGAAACGCGTTGTGGCCTAAAGGACCCTGCCTTTTTATTGTACAAATAAAGCCGAGAGGTAACTATTCATAATCGCCTTGGTGCCGGTTGATTCCCCAGCGCTCACACAAATACCTATTACTCTTTTTGAAATACATTCGTTCCTCCGCTTGCGGAGTGAGGTATGGAGCAGCTCCGGGCAATAGGACCTTGGATGACATCCTGAACACGCCCATGGACCCACCACGTGACGACTCACATGTGAGGTGCTGGGATTAAGGACGCAGCAAAATCTTCATTATCCACAGCCGCTTATTAGCCGAGGACACAGGGAGATAAACATCAATGCACTAACTCTTGTTGTGCAGACAGCACAACAAGCACAGGTGAGGTTCCCATTCAAATAACCTGCCCCCGATGACAATTACAGAGTGGCGCAACAATATTACCTTCTTTGTCTAGACTATTAAAGGGAATCTGTCAGCAGGTTTTTTCCACCTCTTTGGCGCAGAGACCCTGATTCCAGTGAATAACTTACTTTACTGGGTGCTGAGCTTTTCATAATTGTTTTATCAACAGGAGATGATCATTACAGTAGGGGATTAGTAAACCTGCTGATATGTAGTCCAACTACACCCACAACATTTATTGGCAGCTATATGCCTATGCACAGTGTTCTCAGAAAGCAGCCAATCAGTGGTGTGAGTGGGCTTATTCAGAGCTCAGCATTCAGAACACTGGTAGATCTGCAGAAAATAAAACAATAGTAATTTCATCAAACAAGTAGACTAGTAAGTGATACATCGCTGGAATCAGGGTCTCTGCCTTTGCATTATGCTGGTCTCAGATTACTTAAGGAAAACATGATGACAGATTCTCTTTAATTTCTTAAAACAGTGTAATGTGCTCCTAAGAAAAAACATGGACAGATGTAGTCTTCGGATGGAATTTCAAAGTATGTTTTCCCTAATACACTTCATTGTTTTAGAGTAAGACATAGACAGCGGAAATTATGCAGCCAGTGTCTGATTCAGGCTGCCCATGTTTCAGAAAAAATGTATCTACTGTATTGTCTGGCTCCATTCATTATCCATCAATGTCTGTGCATCCTTGCTGAGGGAAAGATGGCTTCACTTCCCTGGCTTTTCCTGGTCCAAAAAATATTTGCTGTAGGTAAGCAGCCCTAGTGGCGTCTAGCAGCTGCTCAGTCTTTCCCCTTCCACAAAGATTCATTTGCATGCTAATGGTAGGATCGCTGGTGCTAATTATCAACATTGATCTTTTGCCCAATAAATAACATATGGTTGTTGAGCTGAGACTGAAGACCCGGCTATGGATATAATCTGCAGCCATTGTGACAGAAGTAATTTAATCTGATCATTGTATGTGACCTATAAGGAACAAAGATTACGTGCTAACAAGTTTGTGTTTGCTAAGAAATGATGAAAAAAAAGTAACTTAAAGTTTACCTATCAAGAAAAATTACCCCTCATTTTTTAAAAATTTGTTATAAGTAAAAAAAATAAAATAAATTCTAATTATAAGTTATGAAAAAATCACTTAGTAAAGGGTTTTATTAAAACGAGAAAAGATTTGCTAACAACGATCAGTAAAAATTCCTAACATACATACTGGGTCTATGTCCCTCCACTGCAGGGCTGTGCAAAGTGCGGCCCCTCTGGTTGTTCCAGTCTACAGTACAAACCCAGACAGCGGAGGGGCTCCAAACAGTGGACCACGGGCCACACCTTGCTCTCCACCATTACACTATGTAACACAATTTTTGTTCCTGGCTTCAAAATATAATATTTCAACTGCTTATGTTTAACGACTACATTCAGCACAAAGACAGTCAGAAATCACTCAACCCCGAGGGATCAGAGATTTTTCATATGTTTACAAGTTGTTATTTCACTGTAGGTAACCTGCATAATTGTACAAGAGGCTTAACCTGCGTCTCTTGTTCCTTCTTTGTACAAGCCTAAAAATGATAAAATAAAGAATTAAAAAAAAAAATCACTCAAAGGTTAAGAAATGAGTAGGTTTTCTAAATTTGCGAGTGTACTGCTAATCACTTTCTCAAACAAGCCCCCAAATGTAGTCCCCCATCATGTTTCCGCTATACTGTCCTTGGTAATGACATTGAAAGTCCAATATATCTTGATGAAAGCGCTCGCCTTGCTCCTTTGAGTAAGCTCCCATGTTCTCCTTGAACTTGTCAAAATGAGCTTCAAGGATATGCACTTTGAGAGACATTCTGCATCCCATTATGGTGAAATTCTTTATGAGAGTCTGAATCAACTGCACATAGTTTTCAGCCTTGTGATTACCCAGGAAGCCATGAAGCACTGCAACAAAACTGTTCCTAGCCGTTGTCGCCGTCCTGTTGAGCAGCTTGGCAAACTCGTCACATTCTATGATCTTCTTGATCTGCGGTCCGACGAAGATACAAGCCTTGACCTTTGCCTCGGACAGCTTTGGAAAGAGATCTTGGAGGTATTTGAAAGCTGCTGACTCCGCGTCAAGAGCCGTTACAAATTGCGTGATGAGGCCTACCTTGATGTGCAGTGGTGGCATCAGCACCTTCAGAGGTTCTATCAGTGGCTCCCACTTGACGTTGGTCTTCCCCACAGAGAAATCGTTCCGCTGTGGCCAGTCCTTTCTGTGATAGAGCGCCTTAGTGTCACAGCTGTCCCAGAGACAAAGTAAACAAGGAAATATTGTGAAACCGCCTTGAAGGCCTATCGGGAATGACACCATTTTGAAGTTTCCGATGACCTTCCATCCATAGTCATCATACTTCAAGGCAGTCACCAGCATCTTGACACTGGTGTAGTCCTCTTTGAGATACACAGAGTGAGCCATAGGGAGAGACACAATTGTAGCAGTTCAAGAAGATTCTAGAATATTCTAGAAGATTATTCAATATTGAATATGAATCGAGAATTTTCCCGAAAACAAACAGATTTCTAAATTTCATTGTCGTGATCACAGAAGTAACATTTTTGTGGAACAACAATTTTCTAATTGTTTTAGGCATAATGGGTTAGGAAAACACACTTTGTACACAGGAACAAAAAAAAAAAATAATTTGTTACATAGTGTACCTGTCCTCCACTGCTGCTTACTATGTTGCCTTTATCCATAGGATGCAGTGAATATATTGGAGAAGGCAGGGCCATCAGGCCCTTCTACCAATTAGCATGTGACTAAGCTGTACTGAGGGTCAGTGCAGCAGAGTGTCAGGGAAACTGAAGCGAGGTGTGTATGTGTTGTTTGTTTTTGGGGCTCATGTATACATGAAGCTATGTGAGGACTCATACTGTACATATAGGGCTATGTGGGGGCTCATGAAGTATATAAGAGGCAATTTCGGAGCTCATACTGTATATAAAGATTCTATGTGGGGGTTTATGGGGCTTACTGTGTATAAAGGGGCCATGTGGGAGCTCATACTATATATAAGGCTATGTGGGGGCTCATACTGTATATAGAGGAGCTATATGGGGGTTCACTGTATATAGAAGGGCCATGTGTGGGCTGGCACTATATAAAGAGGGGCTATGTGGGATCTCATACTGTATATAAGGGCCTATGTGGGGGCTCATACTGTATATAGAGGGGCCATGAATTGGCTCCCACTGTCTATAAAGAGGTCATGTGTGAAAGATCTGTATTTAGTGAGGAGACAGACCAGGAAGTGTTACCATATTACTACAGTTTTCCCTGCCACTATACCCTTAAAGAGGTTATCCACTACTCAGACAAACCCTACTAAATCCCTATATTTCCCCCCCCCCCGTAAAATAACGACAATTATACTCACCTCTGGTGCTTATGCTGTTCAAACTATGTCTGCACTGGCTCTCCTGGGTCTTACCTGACGTTGCTATGTCACATAATCTCTGTGGACAATCAGCACTGGCTTCACTCTCCCCTCGTTTTGACAAACTAAGTCATCCAGAGGAAGTCAAAGCTACTGCTGCCCTCTCACTTCCTTACGATATCAACTTGGATGATAATTATAGTAAATAAAAAGGGAATGTCCACTACTTTAACTCTGTCCTTAAGTTGACGAACTTTCTAATAGTCACATAGTCACCATCCTGGGATAGGCTATCTGCTAGTGTATATAGAACGGGTGAAATAAGTATTGAACATGTCAACAATATTATATGTAAATATATTTCTAAAAGTGCTATTGACATGAAACTCTCACAAGATGTAGGTAATAAATCAATTCATAGATGTCTATAAATTTAGCGATGTTTAATACTGGGAAAAAAGTTTTGACTGAAAATAAATACTTTGTACAAAAGCCTTTATGGTTTGGTGATGACAACTTCAAGATGCCTCCTGTATGGAGAAACTAGTCGAATGCATTGCTCAGGTGTGATTTTAGCCCATTCTTCCACACAAAGAAACTTCAAATCCTGAAGGTTCTGTGGGCTCCTTCTATGAACTCTATGATGTTCTTTCCACTTCCGGATTATGATCCCAATAGTGCTCACTGGAACCTTCAGTAGTTTAAACATTTTTCTGTAACCAAAGCCATCAGTATGCTTTGTAACAATAAGGTTGCAAATGTTTTGAGAGAGCTCACTGGTTTTACCCATCATGAGATGTTTCTTGTGTGGCATTTTGGTAATGAGACACATTTTTATAGGCCATCAGTTCAAGCAGCTGGAATTATTTATCAATAAGTGTCAGGATTGCTTTGCATGAATGCTGTAGTAGGAACAAATGCCGAAATGCCCGCGCTGCCAAACAGGAATCACCAGGAAACGAAGAGTTAACTGGGCAGATTTTTCTTTATTTCATCCTACGCGTTTCGGAGCCTCTATCCGAGCTCCTTCCTCAGGGAACAACAAGAGCACAATGGAAACAATCTTATTTAAGCCAAAAAAAGCTGATTGTGGTTAACAGCCTTGTGTGTGGCGTGTGCCTCCAATTAAGCTCTAAAAGTCCATCTAAAGAGACTTCAAAGAGTCAGAGCAACACAGGTTCGGCTCCTCAGCAGTGCATGAGTATAATTTCATCCAAACTATAAGTAAAAAAGGGAGAATGATAAGTGTGATGAGATCTATTTAGTGTTATATATTAAATAAGAGCGTGGCAGGCGTGTGCCTAGGATTAAGATGTTGTTACTTTATCTATTTCTTTTTTCCTTTTTCTCTTCTTTTTCTCTTCTTTCTTTATTTATTTCCCTTTATAGTAAAGTTTTTAAGCGGTCTCATTTGACTTGAAAAGGAGCAGCAAATCGACTTATGAACATTTGTATGGAATTGTTTGTGTTCTTTAAAAGTTTTTACGATGTAATGTTTACAAACACTGTGATGTCACATTGTTATCCACCCTATCACTGACGTCACAGCACAGGGGCTGTCACTTCTTTGGCGCCTTTTTTGGTTTAAATAAGATTGTTTCCATTGTGCTCTTGTTGTTCCCTGAGGAAGGAGCTCGGATAGAGGCTCCGAAACGCGTAGGATGAAATAAAGGAAAATCTGTCCAGTTAACTCTTCGTTTCCTGGTGATTCCTGTTTGGCAGCGCGGGCATTTCGGCATTTGTTCCTATTACAGCATTCCTGTTTCCACGTTTATCGTGAAGGTGCGGCCCTGCAGCAGCCATCTTATAAGCCATCTTACAGGCGATTATACTGGTTGTGGGTGACACAACTGAATCAGGTGAGCAGTTCTTAATTTACACCGATATAACTTTTTAAAAAAGGATAAGACCCTTGCGCATTTATCTCACATTTGCAGGATTGCTTTGCAATCACTGATAGGTTTCAGTTGGTGTCATGACGTTTCATGGCTTTTTGCACCTCTCTTTCTGGAAAAGTTCAATATCATTACACATAATTTATGGTCATCATTGGTCTGACTCCTTTGCCTGTGGGGATTGGATGGGTTGTTACTGACATCTGGTGAGAAATTCATGTCAATAGCATGATGTGTTCAATACTTATCATATATATATATAAATATATATATATATATATATATATATATATATATATATATATACATACATAGGGTGGGCCATTTATATGGATGCACCTAAATAAAATGGGAATGGTTGGTGATATCACCTTTCTGTTCGTGGCACATTAATGTATGGGAGAGGGGAAACTTTTCCAGGTGGATGGTGACCATGGTGGCTATTTTGAAGTCAGCCATTTTGGATCCAATTTGGTTTGTTTCAATGGGAAGAGGTTGATGTGACACATCAAACTTACTGAGACTAGAGGAGATGAGGCTAAGAAGGAGAGATCTGACAGCCGGTCTGTGTGGTCACTGTCCCTGGCTCTGTGTCACCTCCTAAATGCTGTGATCACAGCACTTAGGGTCCAAGGAGAGGGAGCACAGGGTCACTCACCTCTCCCCACGGTGATTGGCCCATCATAATGTAATTGCAATGAGCTAATCACTATGGTAACCCGAGGTTGCCATGGAAACATCTGGTAACCTGACCCAAGCCCCAGAGATCATGTGATCTCTGGGACTTGGGTTTGCAGCACTGACAGCTGCACTGTATGGCAGATCATTGCCATACAGTGCAGCATCAGTGTGACCCCAGAGACTGCAGCAAAAGGACCCTTGATCCCTTGCTGCAGTCTCTGGAAGGGACTGACCATCGTGGGACCATCGTTGTGGACTACGTTGGAGGGCATGTGGGAGTAAAGATGGAGTCCAAATATGTGTTTGTGTTTTTTGTTATAATAAAATGATTTTTTCACGGTGTGGTAACTTATTTACTATTGACTTAGAGGTTCCAAACGGCCAGGTCTAACATTGACCCGACATTATGAACCTCGGGCTTAGTGCCAGCTGCCAATACAAAGCTGGCATTAACCCTGTTATTACCCAGTTTACCACCAGCACCAGGGCAGCAGGAAGAGTTTGGGGACAGCGCCAGGACATTGCGCTTCTAATGAATGCACCCTTTCCTGGAGCGGAAGTGGGCTACAATTTGCAGCGTGGGGGGCCCAGAATGATTGGGCCTCTCCACGCTGTGGATTTCAGTCCTCAGCTGCCTAGTTGTACCTGACTGGAGACTAAAAATATGGCAAAGCCCATGTAGTTTTTTTTTTATTATTTCAAGAAATCATTTTAAAAAAGGGCTCCCCTGTATTTTGGTTACCAGCCAGGTACAACTAAGCAGCTGGGGGTGGGTGGAAGCCCGTAGGTGCCTAGTTGTACCTGGCTGGAAACTAAAAATATGGCGAAGCCTACGTTGTTTTTTTTTAAATTATTTCAAGAATTAAAAAAAAGGGCTACGCTGTATTTTGGATACCAGCCAAGTACAACTAGGCAGCTGAGGGTGGGTGGCAGTCTGTACCTGTGCTAGTGACCAAAAATACAGCGGAGCCCCATATCGTCAGTGCAAAATCTCTGTTAAATACACAACAAATACTATGTGAACTGTGCTACATATTTGCAGAGTATTTTGGAGCTGACATTGAGTTCTATGGGTGAAAATCGTTGCAAACTACTCTAAAAGAACTGACATGCTGCAGATTTTTCCGCAGTAAAATGCGTGTAATTTCTGCTGCAGATAAATCTGCAGCATGGGCACAGCACTTCTGATCTCCCATACACTGTGCCGGGAAGGTGCTGTACTGTGGAAGTGTCAAAAATATGCAGAAAAAAGTGAGGAAACCCGCAGCGTCTGCGCATAGCCTATATTTCACATACCAGGTCCCCACTCAATAACGTCACTCCTTGATGTGTGCCTAAAATTTGTTTTCCCACCACACATGGAGTATCAGCATATTCAGGAGAACGTGCCCAGCATATTTTGAAGTGCATTTTATCATGTTGCCTGTGTAAAAATGAAAAAAATCCTTTTTTATTCACAAAAATATTGTTTTAGCCTCCATATTTTCATTTTCACAACTCAATTTTACAAAAATCTGTGACGCACCTGGGGACTCAAGGTGCTTATCACTCATCCAAATAAATTCCTTGTGGGTCTAGTTTCCAAAATGTGGTCACTTGTGGGTGGTTTTCACTGTTTCGGCACAGTGGGGCTCTCCAAATATGACATGACACCCACAGACCTTTACATCAAAATCTGCATTCCAAAATGTCACTCCCTCCCTTCAGAGCCCTGCCATGCATCCAAACTGTGGTTTTCTGACAACATATAAGGTATCAGCGTACTTAGGACAAACTGCCCAACAAATTTTGGGATCCATTTTATCCTCTCGCCTTGTTAGAATTAAAAAATTGAGGCTAACAGAACATTTTTGAGGAAAAAATAAGGACTTTTTCATTTTCACAGCTCATCTTTTTAAAATTCTACGAAGCACCTGGGGGCTCAAGGTGTTCACCACCTATCTAGATAGGTTCCCTGGGGGCTCTAGTTTCCAAAATGGGGTCAATTGTGGGGAAACTCAATTGTTTAGGCACACAGGGGCTCTCCATTCGCGACATGGTGTTCACTAACAATTTCAGGTGATTTTCCGCCTGGAGCATCAAATGGCGCTCCTTCCCTTCTGAGCCCTACCGTGCACCCAAACAGTGGTTTATGACCACATATAAGGTATTGGTGTACTCAGGAAAAATTGCCCAACAAATTTTAGGGTCCATGTGTTCCTGTTTCCCATGTGAAAATGCTACATTTGAGGGCAACATTTTTGTTGGAACAAGTAAAATGTAAATTTTTTTCCTTTCACATTGCTTTAGTTCCTGTGAAGCACCTGAAGGGTTAATAATTTTCATGAATGTGGTTTTAAGTAGTGTGAGGGGTGCAGTTTTTGGAATTATGTCACTTTTGGGGAGTTTCTGTCACAAAGTTTCTCCACGTGTCTTCAAATGTGATGTGGTCACAAAAAAAAGTGGCTTTGTAAATTTTGTTGGAAAAATGAGAAACTGGTGTTGAACTTTGACCCCTTCTAACTTCCTAACAAAGAAAAATGTTGTTTCCAAAATTGTGCTGATGTAAAGTAGACATGTGGGAAATGTTATTTACTAACTATTTTGTGTCACATACCTCTCTGGTTTGCCGGAATAAAAATTCAAAATTTGAAAATTGCGAAATTTTCTAAATGTTTGCCAAATTTACGATGTTTTCACAAATAAGCACAAAAATATTGTCCTAAATTTACTACTAGCATGAAGCCCAATATGTCACAAAAAAACAATCTCAGAATCGCTAGGATCCGTTGAAGTGTTCCAGAGTTATACCCTCATAAAGGGACACTGGTCAGAATTGCAGTCATTGAGCTGCACAGTGAGTCGGTCCTTAAGGGGTTAAATTTTACAATACTAAATATTGTTTCTTAGGCTACCTTCACATTAGCGTTTGTGTCTGCATGCTGATGGCATGCAGACACAAACGCAGTCAAAAGCAGTGTCTTTTTGATGTGTCCGCAGCGGAGAATGTCCGCCTGCGGACACATCACTGTGGAGCCCGGCCAGCCAATCGGCGTTGTCCGGGGGCGGGCCGGAGGCGGAGATCAGCGGCAGAGATCTCCGCCTCCCGGCCGCCGGTAAGCTCCGGGACATGTCAGCGGGGAGAAACAACTGATGTGACAGCTGTTTGAATCTCCCGCGCCGACACCGAGAGGAGATGTCGGCGCGGGAAGATTCAAACAGCTGTCACATCAGCTGTTTCTCCCCGCTGACATGTCCCAGAGCTTACCGGCGGCAGGGAAGAGGAGATCAGCAGAGGCTCAGCTGAACTGCCGGTGGCCGTCGGTGATCTCCTGTGACATCACCGGCGGCCACCGGGAGAGATTTCAATGGGTCCGCAGCGTTCTCCTGCGCTGTCAAGCGCAGAACCCTTCGGACCCATTGACGCCAATGCATGGTTTGTGCGCTTGGGGAAGCTTGCTGATTTTCCAAGGTCCCCGAGCGCACAAAAAATGCAACATGCTGCGTCCCGGGTGGGGACGCAGGACCCTGGAGGGAGCAGATATTGTCCGCATCCGCACCCGAACGAAGCAAACGCAGGCACTATGCGTTCCTATGTTAAACATAGGAACGCAGTGCGCATGCGTTTGACTGCGTATGGGAACGCAGCATACGCTGCCTTCGCATACGCAAATGTGAAGGCAGCCTTAGGTTAAAGAATTACAATGAATTTGTTAAAAATCAGTTCCTATACAGTTGTATCTGTAGTTTTATTTAATTATGCATACAAAAAGGTTTACATAAACGTAATGTAGAATTATCACCAACATTGTCCATCACTCATTGTGTTTATATCAACTGTGGATTATTTTGCTATATTTTTTTAACTACGGCTTGTATGTAGTTCTACTTTATGACTTCAATAATACATGTAGCCTGCTTCATCCACTGACACTTTACACAGGAGAATACAAGATGAATTCCTAAAAACTTGCACCGGGGTTTAGTCATCTGGATATTACGCCATCCTGCGATGCCTTGCTTGTGAAAATCTCCAGTGATACAATTACAAGACTTTGTCTTCCCATTCTCTGGGTACAGTTACTAGGCTACAGAGCGTTCTGCCATCCGGGAATACCTCCAGATGTAAATACAATAAGCCCTAACCTTCATTCCGCACCAGCTGCTTGCTTCACAGTGTTCATCTATTTCATGGGGTCGTGTTTTATTTAAATAGTTGCTAAATAAGAATTTAAAGCATTTTTGGTCATCTAATCATAGAGAAAAAAAAGCATTATAGAAGCCTGTCAGCTTTGTGCTGACAACTGCAGCAGAGTCATATTGAATAAAGCGGGCTATGTGTTATATTGGTTTGTTTCCCAATCTCCATTGAGATCTTATTGGAAAACAAAGCCTGTAAAATTAGTATTCTGATCACAACTTGCTGTTTTCCAGCCACTATTATTCAAGAAAATCTTGTGTGTTGTTGGATTTTTAATGCAAAACAGGTTATTGCTGCAGGGCTGTGAGATGTAAAACATTCACAGCTAAATGAGTGCAAGCAGCCATGGAGGCCTCGAAAACTGGAGAAACAGACACTATGAGTATAATTAGCAGGATCATTCTAATTACCTATATAATGTATAATATAATGCAAGATAAGGTATATATACCATACAGCACACGGAGTACAGTCAGCCAATTGTTGCCTCCTCCTAGAGAAGTAAAGCAACGTTTCTAATTAATGAATTCCCTTCTCTTCCTCTCTCTCTAGTGGATACAATGTAATGGCCTTTTCAGTGTGAGCATAACAGATACATGTTAGTTAGATACCTCTTTTCAAGCATGGTACACATCAGATGACCAGGGGATTCCTTCTCTACAGCCTAGGGAACTGCCTTGTTTGTGATAGTTTTCCCTGTAGATTGCTATTTACCATGGATCAGGGGCGGACCCAGACTGTAGTGGGCCCTGGTGCAAGAAATTTTTTGGGGCCCCCCCTCCTGGAACTCAGTGCCAGAATAGTGCCGCGGGTGTGCAGCACAGCCAGCGGCGTAGCAACTGTTTGTGGCGCCCTGGGCGGTCGAAAATTGGCCGCCACTTTGGTTGTTGATAATCTGGAAGTGTACATAGCATACACTGTCTGCCCTATATACAAGAATATAACTACTATACTAACACACAAAGAGAAGGGGTGCAATTGCCACCTCTGCACAACCCCAGTGTATGGCAACAAGCAGGAGTGAAGGAGGGCCCGGGGCCGGAGCAATTTTCGCCGCCGTGCTGTGGAGTTCATAGTGTAATATAAATGCAAAAAACCTTTATTCTTAATATTATGTCACAATACCGGGATCTGAGGATCTTCTATTTCGAGGTCAGGGGCTCTCTGATGCCATGTTGCTGTCTGTCTCGCTGTCGTCCTTTTTTGACACTGCAGTGCGGTGGACAAGAGAGCATTAACTGGTTAATAACAAGAAGTATGGAGTGTACAAACTGAGCCATAAACCCCTCATTACATGAAGTATGGAGTGTTCTAACTGAGCCATAAACCCTCCCCATACCAGTAGGATTACTATATGGATTTTAGTATTAGGGTACGGACACACTGGGGTGAAACTCTGATGAGTGCGATGTGTGATTTTCTCACATTGCAATCAATCTCTGAGAGCACATTGGTGAGTGTCGGACGCTTTTTTCTCATCCAGATTCAGGATGAGAAAAAAGTTGCAACATGCTGCGACAGTATGTGACTCACTAATGCAAGTCTATGGGTCCGACAAAATTACATACCGCACACTGACAGCACACGAACCATCCGAGAGGCATCGTTTTTTTCACGGATACATTATCATTCTATAGCTTAGAACACTGTAAAATGTTCCTGTAAATGATTCTACACTAATAGCTGCTGAGGAAAGAACAGATTGCACACGGATGTGATCTGAGAATCTGAGAAAAATGTTGGCCACTCGCACAGCAGTTTCCAAACAGACCAAAAAACGGATGTCACTCATCCGACTCTCCTGGATGAGAAACAGACCGATTTTAAGGCGGCGGAAGACAGTGTACCACCAAGTCCCCAGCTCCGTGCTGTGCACAGACAGTGTACGGTACACTGTCTGTGCACAGCACGAAGATGAAGACATGGCGGTACACTGTGCACAGCACGGAGCTGGGGACATGGTGGTACACTGTGCACAGCACGGAGCTGAGGACATCCCAGAAGAGGCACAATAACCACAGACCGGCGGCGGGAGAACATTGAGCCCGCCCAGGAGAACTACAACTCCCAGCACCCAACACACTGCCCAGAAACCATACGTCAGAGTACCACAGGAGACGGGAGTTTCAAAAAGAGGTGGAAACAACAGCCGGGCCCGGCACCACCAGGGGGCCCGGCAGCACCAGGCACCACCAGGGGGGCCCGGCAGCACCAGGCACCACCAGGGGGCCCGGCACCACCAGGCACCACCAGGGGTGCCCGGCAGCACCAGGCACCACCAGGGGGCCCGGCAGCACCAGGGGGGCCCGGCAGCACCAGGCACCACCAGGGGGGCCCGGCAGCACCAGGCACCACCAGGGGGGCCCGGCAGCACCAGGCACCACCAGGGGGGCCCGGCACCACCAGGGGTGCACGGCAGCACCAGGCACCACCAGGGGCCCGGCACCACCAGGGGGGCCCGGCACCACCAGGCACCACCAGGGGGGCCCGGCAGCACCAGGGGGGCCCGGCAGCACCAGGCACCACCAGGGGGGCCCGGCAGCACCAGGCACCACCAGGGGGGCCCGGCAGCACCAGGCACCACCAGGGGGACCCGGCAGCACCAGGCACCACCAGGGGGGCCCGGCAGCACCAGAGGGGCTCAGGACCAGTAGAGGGGCCCAGCACCACCAGGGGGCCCAGCACCACCAGGGGCTCTGGTGGGTCCCTGAGTGCTGCCCCCACACGTCAGGGGCCCCTGAGAGCTGCCCCCACACCTCAGCCTCAGGGGCCCCTGAGTGCTGCCCCCACACCTCAGCTTCAGGGGCCCCTGAGCGCTGCCCCCACACCTCAGCCTCAGGGCCCCTGAGTGCTGCCCCCACACCTCAGCCTCAGGGGCCCCTGAGTGCTGCCCCCACACCTCAGCCTCAGGGGCCCATGAGAGCTGAGAGCTTCCCCCACACTCATCCTGGGGGAGGCCCATGAGAGCTGCCCCCACACTCATCCTGGGGGGGGGGAGGCCCATGAGAGCTGTCCCCACACTCATCCTGGGGGGGGGGGGGCATGAGAGCTGCCCCCACACTAATTGGCCCCTGAGCACCCCCACGTCTTTCAAGGGGGTCCCTGACGCTATCCTCGGGCCCCCTTACCGCTGCCTCCTTTAGTGCTGCGTCCCCCTCCATTACCGACAGGCAGTCGCGCTGGGCGCGCCGCAGCCTGTCATGTGGTGTGGAGCTGCAGCCGGCACGATACAGGAAATAGAGCGGCGCCGGCTACAGCCCACGTGACAGGCAGATCAGCGCGACTGCCGGTAATGGAGAGAGGGGGGAGGCAGCAGTAAGGGGGCCCCGAGGATAGCGTGTGGGGCCAGCGGTCAGGGGCCCCCTAGTACATGTGGGGACGCTCAGGGGACCAGTGGGCCCCCCCTTTGCGTCCGGGCCCCCCTACAGCGCCCGGGGGGGGGGGGGGGGGTTTAGTGGGTTTGGCCTCAAAGTGTCGGGGCCCCCGGGGGATCTCGCGCAGGGCCAGTCAGGGGAACGGAACTGCCGCTGGAGCTCCAGGGGCCCCCTAGCTGGTCGGGGCCCTGGTGCAGCTGCACCAGCTGCACCACGGTAGTTCCGCCCCTGCCATGGATAATTCTTGGACTGGATTGTAAAAGTCTTGTTGTTGTATCTAAACAGGACGCCTAAATATTAGGATATCATATTAGGATAGCCAGCTTCAATTAATGTTTTCAAAAATTCAATTGACAGCAATTGGAAGGTTTCCTAGGATAGTATCCAATCCTTATCTAACTTTTTAGTGCAAATACAGTCGTAGTAATGTCAAAGAGGCGTCAGCGTATATGGCTATGGATAAACAGATGGTAACCAACACCCTGTTCTGTACACAACTCTTCAATGCAGAGCTGTTGTACGCTAACTGGACAATTTGTTCGGTGCCTTATGGTTTTCTTTCACTACCTCTATAGCCAAGCCGTAAGCTGTGACATTCTCTGACTATCTAGATTCACCATAAAAAAAGCCTGTTGCATTTCCTGCTTCAGCTTTCATACAGCCTATAACAGTCCTGCATGACTGTCTGTTTTCAGCAATGTTAATGCCAGTCTTCTCTGGCTCATGAACTCTTCTGCAATGTGTGTGACCAGAAGATTTGCACAATGTAAATTGCAAATTGTGAAAATTTGCTGGATTCAGCTAATTTAAAAAAATGTCAACACCAATCTGATTTGCATTAAATTGACTAGCTCATCTCTAGCTATAAACTTTGAGAAGAAGGAGTGGGTCAGTCCTGGTCTGGACAATGTGTTCAGTGGCTTTCTCTCTCTGTACAGTGATACCTCGGTTTTCATCGAATTCGGATATTGTCGGTTTCGGTTTTCGATGATTTTTTAAAATGAAAATCGTGTCTCGGTTTTCGTTGATGCCTTGGTTTTCGTCGATTTCGGTCCGTAGAGCGCTCCTAATTTAGCCATAAAAATTAGACTCCCCTTCCAAAAAATAAAAGGTACACCCCTCTCTCCCCTCCTCGGCATCTCCCACACACCAAAAAGAGCTTTTTTAAAACAAAAAAACAATAAATGTTTATATTTTCTTTAAATTAGTGTTTCATATTCCTTTTACAGCCATTTCTGAGTGATTCTCTCATTAACTGCTATCTTTATTCACTATGAAATGTTTTTTTTATAGGTCTTTTTCAGTGTCCCGAACCAATTAATTAATTTAACATTGATTCCTATGGAAATCGTTGCCTCGGTTTTTGTCGATTTTGGTTTTCGTCGATAGTTTTTGGACGCATTATCGACGAAAACACCGATGTATCACTGTATTTCTATGGCCAAAGCTGTTAGCTGTGACGTCCTCTCACTATCCAGATTCACCACTAAAATGTCTGATTGGCTATGTTATATCATGTGTTGCGATAACAGCAAGGACTTTTGTGGAAGCCTGCTCTGTCATGCACATGATCATGTGAGTCTTCTCTGGCTCATGAAATCTTCTATAATGTGTGCATAGTGAATTGCAATTTGTCCAAATTTGCTGGGTTCAGCAAATAAAAAAAAAATCAACCCCAATTTGATTTGCATTGAATTGAGTTGATTAGCTAATCTCTAGCAATAAGCTTTGAGAAGAAAGTGCAGGACAATCCTGCTTGTCTTGAGATTAATTATAAGGGTTTGCTTTATTCCAGAGCTAACATACAAGTGAACTATAGGGGTCTTAGGTTGGCTTCTAAACCAGTCTAAACCAGACAGCCCTGGACCCGATTTTGACATAATACAACCCTATGGGGCCAGATGGAGCTGGATGGCAGCTATGTGCCTTTCGGTTTCCATCTGTCCAGGAGGATCTGGGTGAATTCGGATTTTCCTCCTGGACACAAAAACATTGCTTGTAACGTTTTGTTTCTGGGACAAAAATTGCCCAAATCGGATCCTCCCAGATCCGGGGAGATTCGGCACTGCCTAGCATGGGAGTCTATAGCGCCAGATCGCCCCGGTCCGACAAAAACATTGGATCCAGTAACCGAACGCTGGGTGCTGGAGTTTAACAGCGAGCGCTGCTAAACTTCAGCACCACCAGCTGTCCCCTGCTAAGCTGTAATGACCGCGGCTAGCTCCCTGCTAGCCGAGATCTTGAAATTTCAGCAGCTGTGGCTGCGATCAGTGGCATCCGGCTGCAAACCGGTTCTGGTCGCAAATCTGGTCTGGGGCTGTCTGATTCACATCAGACAGCCCCGGACCGGATCACACCATGGTGTGAAGCTGGCCTTAGCAGTTGCCATTGGCACAGGCCAGTCAAAGATGCTCACAGCCCTACACCAACACCAATGTTCCCTTAAAAGCTTTCCCAGCTCAGGAAATTTGCTCCCTGAGTTCTCTCCTTATTCTTTCATAAATTAATAGTACACATGAAAAGATATATTACAACGTTTCATCTAATCAGATAAAAAATGCATGTCCTGAATGGATCAATAATTCCGCCAAAAATCTCAATTCATGGGTAAAATCTGTGCTCTTTAAAAGACAATCTATCAGCAGGTTTTTGCTACCTCATCTGAGAGCATCATGATGTTGGCAAAGAGTCCCTGAATCCTACAATGTATCTGTGAATGCAGCAGTTCTGATTCAGCCTTTATATATTTAGCAATACAGCAGAACTGAGAAAATGAACCCGCCCACATTAGTTCTCTATGTACAAAGTCTATAGATGGAGAGGGGCTAATCAAAGGGGGAGGGGCAGGGGACCCAAGGCAATGATGGCGGCGTGGCACAAAATTTATATAAATAAGGGGAGGCAGGCAGATTGGAGCAGAGAAAGAAGACCCTACTCCACTACTTCCACACAAGGGATGCACAAGGGATGCACGGATGACGTAATTATGGAAAGTTTAGACACAGATTATTCAGCAACTAAGGATTGAATCTCTTCAATACAGGTATGCATTTAATGATCATCACAGCGTCATTATGGTATTAGCTGAACTTTATAGTCCTAAATCCTGCGGAGTGGCTCTCTTTAACCTATTCTCTGTCCTGGGCTGCCAGGAATACTGACATTAATCTTTTCACTGCTCAAGACCACCAGTAAGGCTAAGTTTCCACGTCCATTAATCATCTGTTAGAACGGTTTAGTAGTAACTGTTAGCATAAACGTAATGGAGACACAACTTCTTTGTCCATTTTTAAAAAAACTGATTTGAGCTGGATACGTTTTTTTAACATTAAAGTCTATGGAAAATGGATCTGTTATTTAGCCTCTGTTTTTTTTTTTATTTGAACAGGATTCCTTTTTTTTATTACTTGATCAGTTTCAAATGTATGATAGCGGATGGCTACTCAACTGATCAGTTTTCCAGACACTAAATGTCATTTCATTAAAAAAAATAATAATAATACTGCATTGGTTGTTAATGATGGGTCACATAGCAGCTAAGATGACTTATTTTATCACATTTTTCTGTACTCTTTTAAAAACTGCATTTTAAGGCTGTGTGGGCGTGGCCAGCATCTGCCAGCATGGTGTGTGTATTTCCATAGCTCCTGAGAGCAGGCTAATAGAGAGCAGTGCAATGTGACAGCAGAGAAAGGGTTAACAGAGATCTTGACTGCACTGTTTGGAGCCAGATGACAGATCAGAAGCTTGGCAAAGGAAAGAGGAGTTTGCAGTGATCCTGACATTGCTTAGCAACTGTGATGTAATCTGAGATAATCTGATACATTGTTTTCTCACCAGATGCAATCAGCAGTGTAGGCCACGCCCCCTTTCCCTTATATGGTTACATGCCTCGTATTCACTGTGAAGACGGATCTGACTGAGAATGAACATGTCTGCTTCACATACAAATATAGGTGCAAAGTTGCACACTCCTTTTGATGTTTTTGATGCAAGGTTTATTATGAACAGTTAATGACCACAGATGTCAACGCGTTTCGGCTTTAACCAAAGCCTTGATCACGACAATTGGCTATGAAACAAAACAAATAAAAGTATATAAATATTTACAAACATATGGTGTCACCTGTGCTTTAGAGAGCACAGGAAAAAGGCAATTTACATATTTACATAGGTCAACGATACTGTTGAGGACAGCAAGAATGTATTACTGTCCCAGAGGATGTTATTAGTACATAGAAGGTAATAGGAGAGCTGAGCAGTTAGTTTAGGGAGTGCCAAAGAGTTGGTCAGTAGCGATTGGAGGAAGGTATAGATAGGTTAGAGAGGAATTAAATATAAATAGGTGTATATAGATATACTTAATTAGACATATTTAGTTAGAGAGATAGGGTCGTAGTATGAAAAAGTTTCCGAGTTACCAGGTGTAGGTCATGGAACGTTCTAGGATAAGATTGGAAAGAGGCGTCTTTCCTTGGTGGCGAACGCTTGATTATGGTGGTTGCTATATTTCAATAATTCCCAGATGGGATAGGCGTTTTTCAGCACGGTCCTATGGAAAGCAATATCCTAGCTGTCACTATTCTGGCAAGAAGATCAACCAGAGCTAAATAAAGTACCATGTAGCGTGACAAATCATTAGTATTATGTGATTATAGAGTTTGATTATATCTCCTTAGTTTCAATGTAGCCTAAAAAGATATATGTGTCAAATAGGTTGTATAATATATGTGCAGAGCTAATTGTTGTCAAAACAAAAGTTCCCCCTGCTTTTTATCCAAAGTGCATAGTGGGCATTAAGGGACAGAGTGGCCTGTCATTATAGAGTTAAAAAAGAAGGTATTTAACTCTATAATGACAGGCACTCTGTCCCTTAATGCCCACTATGCACTTTGGATAAAAAGCAGGGGGAACTTTTGTTTTGACAACAATTAGCTCTGCACATATATTATACAACCTATTTGACACATATATCTTTTTAGGCTACATTGAAACTAAGGAGATATAATCAAACTCTATAATCACATAATACTAATGATTTGTCAGCTTGGAGGGACTAACGCTACATGGTACTTTATTTAGCTCTGGTTGATCTTCTTGCCAGAATAGTGACAGCTAGGATATTGCTTTCCATAGGACCGTGCTGAAAAACGCCTATCCCATCTGGGAATTTTTGAAATATAGCAACCACCATAATCAAGCGTTCGCCACCAAGGAAAGACGCCTCTTTCCAATCTTATCCTAGAACGCTCCATTACCTACACCTGGTAACTCGGAAACTTTTTCATACTACGACCCTATCTCTCTAACTAAATATGTCTAATTAAGTATATCTATATACACCTATTTATATTTAATTCCTCTCTAACCTATCTATACCTTCCTCCAATCGCTACTGACCAACTCTTTGGCACTCCCTAAACTAACTGCTCAGCTCTCCTATTACCTTCTATGTACTAATAACATCCTCTGGGACAGTAATACATTCTTGCTGTCCTCAACAGTATCGTTGACCTATGTAAATATGTAAATTGCCTTTTTCCTGTGCTCTCTACAGCACAGGTGACACCATATGTTTGTAAATATTTATACACTTTTATTTGTTTTGTTTCATAGCCAATTGTCGTGATCAAGGCTTTGGTTAAAGCCGAAACGCGTTGACATCTGTGGTCATTAGCTGTTCATAATAAACCTTGCATCAAAAACATCAAAAGGAGTGTGCAACTTTGTACCTATATTTGCATTTACTGGGATTGAAGAAATCCTGTTAGTTGGCACTAATCACTTACGCGGTGTGCACACCATTATACCCTATTGCTTCACATACAGTGTAGTGGGGACACCTTGTGGAAGGTTTATGAATGGTTTTCAACCAGATTTCATTAATAAAGTATATTTGAAAGTTTATTATAATCATTTGCTCTACATTATTATTGAATAAAAATTTAAACGGCGGCTAAGCTTTCACATGCTGTGTATTTGCTGCATTTTTTTACACGCGAGCTCATCAAAAACCAGGAGTGGGTGATTAAATAAAGAAGTGGAGCATTGTTTCTATTAGACTATTCCTCTGATTGTTCCACTCCTGGTTTGTGATGAGCTCGCGTGTAAAAAAATGCAGCAAATACGCAGCGTGTGAATGCACCCTCATGGTGGGGTTACACGTAGCGATATCGTCCCGATATCGCATACAACGGCGCGGGAGCGCGCATTTTGGGAGCGCTTTTCCCGATATCGCATCGCCGGTTTACACGCTGCGATATCGGGAAACAACGTCCCTCCGATGTGTACGCCCCCCAACCCAGTAACGACCATTTAACATGGGAGTTAATAGGTGAGGTGCGAGTACACATCGGAGTTGGGCTGTCACACGCAGCGATGTGGGTACAACGGCCATGCGATATCGGGGAGTTGAATAGCTCTGCTATTCAACTCCGATATCGTTTTGGCATCGTTCCAGCATCGCGTTGGACGTTAAAACAGTACAACGCGCGCCCGATATCGGGTCCAACTCGCGACCCACGTGACTTTTTGTCGGAGTTGGGTCGGAGTTGGACGCCGATATCGCGGCGTGTAAACCCACCATTATTCTAAACAAAAAAACAGATCCAGCAGAAATTAATTTTTTTTTAAACAGACAAAAAGTTGTGTCTGCACAACTGATTGCTGCTGAATGTGTTATAACAGACTAGATGGTGGCCCGATTCTAAAGAATCGGGTAGTCTAGAATCTATATATAGTTTATTTAGTAATAGTTAGGGGAGTGCGGTGAAATTAATTGTGTGTATACAGGTGGCTCAGTGGGTAGCAGAGTATACGGTGGCTCAGTGGGTAGCAGAGAGTGCGGTGGCTCATTGGTCAGCAGTGAGTGCGGTGGCTCATTGGTCAGCAGTGAGTGCGGTGGCTCATTGGTCAGCAGTGAGTGCGGTGGCTCAGTGGTCAGCAGTGAGTGCGGTGGCTCAGTGGTCAGCAGTGAGTGCGGTGGCTCAGTGGTCAGCAGTGAGTGCGGTGGCTCAGTGGTCAGCAGTGAGTGCGGTGGCTCAGTGGTCAGCAGTGAGTGCGGTGGCTCATTGGCCAGCAGTGAGTGCGGTGGGGCAGTGGTCAGCAGTGAGTGTGGTGGGGCAGTGGTCAGCAGGGAGTGCGGTGGCTCAGTGGTCAGCAGTGAGTGCGGCACAGGCTGGAGGGGGCAGAGGGTGGAGGGGGCAGAGGAGGGAGGAGGCAGAGGACGGAGGAGGCAGAAACTGGAGGGGTCAGAGGCCTGAGGGGGCAGAGGCCTGGAGGGGGCAGAGGCCTGAGGGGGCAGAGGCCTGGGAGGGGCAGAGGGCTGGAGGGGGCAGGGGGCTGGAGGGGGCAGAGGACTGAGGGGGCAGAGGACTGAGGGGGAAGAGGACTGAGGGGGAAGAGGACTGAGAGGGAAGAGGACTGAGGGGGCACACAGGCTGGAGGGCAGAGGACAGAGGGGGCAGACAGGCTGGAGGGCAGAGGACTGAGGGGGCAGACAGGCTGGAGGGCAGAGGACAGAGGGGGCACAGAGGCTGGAGGGCAGAGGACAGAGGGGGCACAGAGGCTGGAGGGAAGAGGACAGAGGGGGCACAGAGGCTGAAGGGCAGAGGACAGAGGGGGCACAGAGGCTGGAGGGAAGAGGACAGAGGGAGCACACAGGCTGGAGGGCAGAGGACAGAGGGGGCACACAGGCTGGAGGGCAGAGGACAGAGGGGGCACACAGGCTGGAGGGCAGAGGACAGAGGGGGCACACAGGCTGGAGGGCAGAGGACAGAGAGGGCACACAGGCTGGAGGGCAGAGGACAGAGGGGGCACACAGGCTGGAGGGCAGAGGACAGAGGGGGCACAGAGGCTGGAGGGCAGAGGACAGAGGGGGCACAGAGGCTGGAGGGAAGAGGACAGAGGGGCACAGAGGCTGGAGGGGCAGAGGACAGAGGGGGCACAGAGGCTGGAGGGAAGAGGACAGAGGGGGCACAGAGGCTGGGAGGGAAGAGGACAGAGGGGGCACAGAGGCTGGAGGGCAGAGGACAGAGGGGGCACACAGGCTGGAGGGCAGAGGACAGAGGGGGCACACAGGCTGGAGGGCAGAGGACAGAGGGGGCACACAGGCTGGAGGGCAGAGGACAGAGGGGGCACACAGGCTGGAGGGCAGAGGACAGAGGGGGCACACAGGCTGGAGGGCAGAGGACAGAGGGGGCACACAGGCTGGAGGGCAGAGGACAGAGGGGGCACACAGGCTGGAGGGCAGAAGACAGAGGGGCACACAGGCTGGAGGGCAGAGGACAGAGGGGGCACACAGGCTGGAGGGCAGAGGACAGAGGGAGCACACAGGCTGGAGGGCAGAGGACAGAGGGGGCACACAGGCTGGAGGGCAGAGGACAGAGAGGGCACACAGGCTGGAGGGCAGAGGACAGAGGGGGCACACAGGCTGGAGGGCAGAGGACAGAGGGGGCACAAGGCTGGAGGGCAGAGGACAGAGGGGGCACACAGGCTAGAGGGCAGAGGACAGAGGGGGCACACGAGGCTGGAGAGCAGAGGACAGAGGGGCACAGAGGCTGGAGGGCAGAGGACAGAGGGGCACACAGGCTGGAGGGCAGAGGACAGAGGGGACACACTGGCTGGAGGGCAGAGGACAGAGGGGGCACAACAGGCTGGAGGGCAGAGGACAGGGGGGCACACAGGCTGGAGGGCAGAGGACAGAGGGGGCACACAGGCTGGAGGGCAGAGGACAGAGGGGGCACAAAGGCTGGAGGGCAGAGGACAGAGGGGGCACCCAGGCTGGAGGGCAGAGGACAGAGGGGGCACAGAGGCTGGAGGGCAGAGGACAGAGGGGGCACAGAGGCTGGAGGGCAGAGGACAGAGGGGGCACACAGGCTGGAGGGCAGAGGACAGAGGGGGCACACAGGCTGGAGGGCAGAGGACAGAGGGGGCACACAGGCTGGAGGGCAGAGGACAGAGGGGGCACACAGGCTGGAGGGCAGAGAACAGAGGGGGCAACAGGCTGAGGGCAGAGACTGAGGGGCAACAGGCTAGGGCAAGGACAGAGGGGGCACACAGGCTGGAGGGCAGAGGACTGAGGGGGCAACAGCTGGAGGGCAGAGGACAGAGGGGGCACAGGCTGGAGGGCAGAGGACAGAGTGGGCACAGGGCTGGAGGGAAGAGGACAGAGGGGGCACAGAGGCTGGAGGGCAGGGACAGAGGGGCACAGGCTGGAGGCAGAGGACAGAGGGACCACACAGGCTGGAGGGCAGAGGACAGAGGGGGCACACAGGCTGGAGGGCAGAGGACAGAGGGGCACACAGGCTGGAGGGCAGAGGACAAGGGGGCACACAGGCTGGAGGGCAGAGGACAGAGGGGCACACGCTGGAGGGCAGAGGACAGAGGGGGCACACAGGCTGGAGGGCAGAGGACAGAGGGGGCACACAGGCTGGAGGGCAGAGGACAGAGGGGGCACACAGGCTGGAGGGCAGAGGACAGAGGGGGCACACAGGCTGGAGGGCAGAGGACAGAGGGGGCACACAGGCTGGAGGGCAGAAGACAGAGGGGGCACACAGGCTGGAGGGCAGAGGACAGAGGGGCACACAGGCTGGAGGGCAGAGGACAGAGGGGGCACACAGGCTGGAGGGCAGAGGACAGAGGGAGCAGACAGGCTGGAGGGCAGAGGACAGAGGGGGCACACAGGCTGGAGGCAGAGGACAGAGGGGGCACAGAGGCTGGAGGCAGAGGACAGAGGGGGCACACAGGCTGGAGGGCAGAGGACAGAGGGGCACACAGGCTAGAGGGCAGAGGACAGAGGGGGCACACAGGCTGGAGGGCAGGGCAGAGGAGCACACAGGCTGGAGGCAAGACAGAGGACAAGGCTGGAGGGCAGAGGACAGAGGGGCAACAGGCTGGAGGGCAGAGGACTGAGGGGCAGACAGGCTGGAGGGCAGAGGACAGAGGGGGCACAGGCTGGAGGGCAGAGGACAGAGGGGGCACAGAGGCTGGAGGGAAGAGGACAGAGGGGCACAGAGGCTGGAGGCAGAGGACAGAGGGGGCACACAGGCTGGAGGCAGAGGACAGAGGGAGCACACAGCTGGAGGGCAGAGGACAGAGGGGCACACAGGCTGGAGGGCAGAGGACAGAGGGGGCAGACAGGCTGGAGGGCAGAGGAACAGAGGGGGCACACAGGCTGGAGGGCAGAGGACAGAGGGGCACACAGGCTGAGGGCAGAGGACAGAGGGGGCACACAGGCTGGAGGCAGAGGACAGAGGGGGCACACAGGCTGGAGGGCAGAAGACAGAGGGGGCACACAGGCTGGAGGGCAGAGGACAGAGGGGGCACACAGGCTGGAGGGCAGAGGACAGAGGGAGCACACAGGCTGGAGGGCAGAGGACAGAGGGGGCACACAGGCTGGAGGGCAGAGGACAGAGGGGGCACAAGGCTGGAGGGCAGAGGACAGAGGGGGCACACAGGCTGGAGGGCAGAGGACAGAGGGGGCACACAGGCTAGAGGGCAGAGGACAGAGGGGCACACAGGCTAGAGGGCAGAGGACAGAGGGGGCACAGAGGCTGGAGAGCAGAGGACAGAGGGGGCACAGAGGCTGGAGGGCAGAGGACAGAGGGGGCACACAGGCTGGAGGGCAGAGGACAGAGGGAGCACACTGGCTGGAGGGCAGAGGACAGAGGGGGCACAAAGGCTGGAGGGCAGAGGACGGGGGGGCACACAGGCTGGAGGGCAGAGGACAGAGGGGGCAACAGGCTGGAGGGCAGAGGACAGAGGGGGCACACAGGCTGGAGGGCAGAGGACAGAGGGGGCACAGAGGCTGGAGGGCAGAGGACAGAGGGGGCACAGGAGGCTGGAGGGACAGAGGAAAGAGGGGGCACACAGGCTGGAGGGCAGAGGACAGAGGGGGCACAGAGCTGGAGGGCAGAGGACAGAGGGGGCACACAGGCTGGAGGGCAGAGGACAGAGGGGGCACACAGGCTGGAGGGCAGAGGACAGAGGGGGCACACAGGCTGGAGGCAGAGGACAGAGGGTGACACAACACACCCGCCGTGCCACCACCCCACATAGAGCGACCGCTCTGACCCTGGCTAATCTAAAGGGCATTAGTGACCATTACCCTGTACAGGACAGTCCTCAGTTCAGAACTACTAAGGGCATACCCGCTGTTCCTATACTGATCATAAGGACCACATCCTTCTTGAACCACAACATAGCTCAAGGCGACTTATGTGATCAAGGTCTGAATGACCGAAACGTCATTCTGTCGCAATCACTATAAGAGCACTTGTTTCAATAAATTTCACCAACAAGCAAAAAAACTCCTTAAGTGTATGTGTGCAGTGATTCTAATAGACATTTTTTAGGAACTGAGATAGCCTACTGCATTAGCAATACATATTTTCTGCAGCCAGTTTTATGGGAGTTGGTGTTTTGTCTATTATTTCAACTGACAAATTGGGGGATATATTAACATAATGATACTACAACACTGTCTTTCCCTTTCCATACATTCACAATCTAGCTACTTTAAAGGGTCTTCCCCATAAAAGATATATATCACCTATTCAGTGGGTGACAAAAGTCTGATCGGTAGGCAGTCCGCTGCGAGGATACTGACGGATCACTAGAATAGGGGTCTCCACAATGGATGAGAACATTGAATGGAGTAGTGTGTTTGAGCTGTTTCCATCAGCCCCATGGACACGGTGTGGAGTTCACGGCTCACAATATACAGCTGCTCCATTTAAGCTTCTCCAGTCTACGACAGGACTTAGGGGAGGATGAGGAACACTAAGGTATTCAAGACTCCTCCCTAATGATCATGAGGGTCCCAAACAACGGGCTTGTAGCGATAAGACAATAGTCACCTATTACGACGTGGATAGAGGATACTTGTCTATTTTGGGACAATCTTTAAATAACTATTATTATAATAAGAACAATGGCACTTTAAGAGAACCTCAGTATTGATTGCAGCTGATTAGCTCTTTTGAAATCTGAATTCACCAGTTTCACTTAACAATAAGTTGATATTGGGCAAATAAATGAAGCACCAATGGCAGGTACACTAATTTTGCCCTAAACAAAATGAGTATAAGGCTAGGGTCACACATGAGCCCTGGATCCGCTAAAAGCATCCGTTTTTCAACTTAGATTTTTGTGAAAAACAGATCCATTAACGGATCCATAGGGTCCAATGCAAATAAAGCATTGTCCAAAGTGCACTAAAAAAAAACGCTGTGTGTTTTTGTAACAGGCACCAAAAACACTGCTAGCAGCATGTTTGGGTGCAGTAATAAAACGCATAGCGTTTTTTTAACATGGGGCCCTATGGGAAACGCATCCGTTAACGCATGGTACATATAGGTAGCATGCGTTAACGCATAGTGTTTTTGGGATGCAAATATAGCATTTTGATTCCGTTTTTGGAAAGGCAGAAAAACGGACTGCCATGTGTGACCCTAGCCTAACTCTGTGATTTCCTATGAATGTATCTAAACCCTTCCAATCTTTTTAATGCAAATCCAGCTTTAGCAAGTCACCTCTCCATAGAAACAGATGGAAACCTTTAGTAACCCAAAAGTCAATTGAATAAATCAGTGCAATGAAAGACTTTTCATATTTTTTAAAACAAAAATCCGAAAACATTCCTCTTTGTCATTTGTGATCAGACTGACTGTTCTGTGCAGAAAACCAACTCAAACTGATGGTGTTGTTGTTAAGGCTGTGTTACACCTAACGATGTCACAGCGATCCAACCAACGATGTGGATCACTGAGACATTGTTAGCTGATCGCTGGTGAGCTGTCAAACAGGCAGACTAGCCAGCAATCAGCACCAGCGAGAACGCTGGTAACCAAGGTAAACATCGGGTAACTAAGCGCAGCGCTGCGCTTAGTTACCCCACGTTTACCCTGGTTACCATCTCCAAGAGCTTGCTGTGCGGCGCTGGGAGATCGTTCATTGTTTATCTCCCGCTCTCACACGCGCCGATGGTGGCCGCCCAGCGGGAGACCAACGATGGTTAATGACCTGGATCATAAATCTAACAACCAACAATGAACGACCTCATCGTTGGTTGTTGGTAAATGCCACACACAACGATGCCGTTACGATGTCGCTGTAATGTCACCAAACCGGTGACGTTGCAACGATATCATTACCGATATCGTTGTGTGTGACAGGCCCTTTAGAGGTAACATCATCCTGGTGTGAATGAGATGAGAGTTGTCCTTCACTTTCTCCTGACTTAGGTCTCGGACACACTCATCCAAGTTTGACGGACGAGACTCGGAAAGGGCTGGAGCAGTGACCCTGAAAGGCGTCTCCCTCTGTGGACGGGGCTGTCAGCTGATTGTGTTTTTATGCAGCTCCAGACTCCCCGTCCAGACAGGGAGAGGCCGTTCAGGGTCACTGCTCCAGCCTGTTCCGAGTGTCGTCCGTCAAACTCGGATGTAACTAGGAGAGTGTGTCTGAGCCCTTATACGGATTTCCAGAAAGGAAAATTGTGACCACATTTGATAGTATCACAGCTTTTGCCAGGGTGGTGGAGCTTTTGCTCGTTGTTCTCATATTCATAGCTGTAGTATATATTTTTTCTTTTACACTGCCACATCTATTGCCATACCCACTCTTTTTATTACTATGTATTGCACTACGGCATTATTAACTTTAAGAAATTTGTTTAAACCTCAATTTTTCAACCTTCACCAAAAAAGACAAAATGAGAAATGCTAGGTAAATAAATAGATGAACAGAACTCAAATTGTGGCAGCAAGCAGTAATATAAGTGTGGTGTGTACACTTGCCAAATTGGACTAGTAAAACAGGTGTGAAGGCTGACAAAATGACCAAAGTAATGCACATATACAGCTAAAAAGTCACCACCTGTAACAGGCTTCTGTATTTGTGTGGCAGGTACAGATGATAAGTTTGACTAGTAAAACAGATATGCATTAAAATAATGTTTATGACAAACAAACTTTGTGAGGTAGACATTCGTAGTTAAATATCTGGATTTTTAGTAACATTCTTTAGAATTTTTAAAAATACCATATCCTCTTTCACAAAGACAAATGCACAAAAATGGTAAAAGCTCAGTAGAGTCGATAATGACAAACAAGCACACCTTTTGACACTGAATTTAATTTGTTTTTTAAGGGGAACCTGTCAGGTCGTTCTACCCTCCTAACCTATCACTACCTGTCCCTGCACCTTGGTAGCTGTTCCCTAACCATCCCTGTCTGAGCTAAACGTGCCCTATAAAGATTTACTAAAATACATCCAGAGACTGGAAAGGCCAGCTCCAGGGCTCCATTGTCCCCTCCTCACTGGCTCTCGGGATGCCCCGCTGGGCGTCATTAGTCTTTCTGTTTTTATACCTTCTTTTGAATATCCCGCCTTCTCTGCTGAATGATATGCCGGACCGGAACGTGCCCAGTGCATTGTGGGGGCTAATCATGTGATATGGGTCGGAACATGCGCAGTGCGCATATTGAAGCTGAGCAGTACAGGTCATATCCGGCCCGATGCATTCTGGGGAGTTATGACATGTATGGCTCGGCTTCGATATGCGCAATGCGCATGCGCCAGAGCTGGGCCATATCACATGATCAGCCCCCACAATGCACCGGGCCGGGTATGACATTCCAGCCCGGCATATCATTCAGCAGAGAAGGTAGGATATTCAAAACGAGGTGTAAAAACAGAAAGACTGATGACGTCCAGGGGGCGTCACAAGAGCTAATGAGAAGGGGACAATGGAGCCCGTCTTTCCAGTCTCCGGATGAAGACTGCTTGTAACCTAAAAAGCTTTTTTCTGAATCTTTATAGGAAACGTTTAGCTCAGAAAAGGATGGTTAGGTAACAGCTACCAAGGTACAGGGACAGGTAGTGATAGGTTAGGATGGTAGAATGACCTGACAGGTTGCCTTTAAATATTGTGCTGTCTGGATTCCTTTTCCTAGTACATTAAGAATGAAGAAAAAAAGTGATAGTAGCTCAAATACAATAGGACCGATGCCAGCTGCACCACTTCACTGCTCAATCACAGTCTGTCACCACTGGTGCTTGCACCCTCTCTCTCCCCATATCAGTGGGATGTTTTTTCCCAGACTATGTCTCTCAGGTTCTTCAGTGTTACACAACAAATCACTGTCTGTAATATATTTCTAGGTTTTATGGCCTTCTCTTCCTCTTTACTCCGAAGAACTCTGACAATCCTAAAATCACCCTAATATGACTCCTCCTTTCCCTGCGAGGCTTTTATACAAGCTATGATAGTCCCTCCTGGGGCCATGTCAGCCTTCTGTAACTGATGCAACACTTATTCTTCCGTGTGTAGAAAGGCGGCTGGAATTTTCTTTGACGATTTGTGCAAATTGAACTGCAAATTGATCTAACTCACCAACACCTGAGAATTTCATAACATTTGATTTGATCATCTCTAGTAACAAGCAATGTTCCCTATTGTACTGTTTGCCTTATGTCCTTTTTGTGGGCAGTTGGCAATGTTTTATTAATGTATTACCGTTTCTTTTTCTTCAAAATCTTCAATTTTGAAACACAAAAAAGGGAACAACTGAGAATAATAAAGCCTGATGGCTTTAAAAAAGGAGCAGTTTACTGCTACAATGGCCATTTAATAATGTATCCCCCATAGTAAACCTCGGAAGAGGGCACACTGAAGAATCTAGAGCAGGATCTGCAATATCGCGTCTAAATAGAGCCGATTATATAAACTGGATGATGTCATGCATTATGTCCCTAGCAAACTTCATTCACTTGGAAATAAGCTTAGCCACTGTGAATGCACAGACATGCAAATACTAGCGGAGAGTAAATCCTTCTCGCTTCACCTCTTTACTTTGCATAGAGATAGAAGAACACAACAGTGAGACCAGAACATGTTGTATTCTACAGAACAACCCCATTATGAAAAATACTGATTTCCAGCACCTGCAATACATGGGCATACAGCACACAGAACAGCCTTTAATAAAGTTAGGGCATATTTAGCAATGCCAAATTTGTACTGAGTACTTGCCTCGATCTGGGCAAAACTAAAGCAAAATGCAGTGTTTATGCAAACTGAAAAATTGCCACATATCTTCCATGTGTTTAAACAGCTTTAGCTGCCAGTAGCAAATGTTTTAGCACACTGGCAACCTGGCTTCTTGGATCTCTACGGCCTGCATGTTTTAAGTAATGGAGTGGAACAAAATGTTTTACAGGATCTGAGTCGCAAAGTCACGCTAGTAGTGCAGCCATTTTCTCTATTTAAAGTTGTAAGTGGCGAATCTCAAAAATAAAATCAATACTCCGGTGAATCCACTTTTTATCTTTCAGTTATGAGGTGAGACTTTCAGTTTTACATTGACATTTCTGGGAACCTCTTCTTTTTCTCTATGCTTTGCGAACCCTATTCATCTCTAGCTTCTACCATTCTTTCCTTAGAACGAATGTTCCGTGGAACTCTCTGCTCCTGCAAGAAGAAGGGGACTGGCTCTCAAGACAAACAACAATGGAAAGTATTTGCACTACTTTTCTATTTTAAAACCCAGTCTTGGTTTAAAGTTACAAATACTTACTGTGTATGAATATACAATCACGAGCAAAAAGGGTAACAATGTTTTGAAATTTTGGCTTTCAGGCTCTGTATCTCACCATCCACTACAGCTCTACAGTTTTGAGTGTGAGACTACCTTCATTTTATAGATAACATGGCTATCTGATACATAAATTTGATCTGCAACTATTTAATTTATCATATGATTATTTATACAGATTTTTGTCATGTTACTATTTTGCTTCTGGTGTTGAAAAATCTTTTTCTTCATGTATACTACAAATTACAACCTGCTCTCAAATTCGTTAATAGCTTGATGTGTTTTTAGGTTGATTCCCCAGCGACTGGTGACTTGTTCAAATCAAGGAGCAGCCATAAAGAAGATTTCCCAGGATAAGAGAAACAGCAACATCCAGCTCATTGATAGTGGTCTCTCGGCCAAGAAAATGTCCAAACTGCATCATGTGAGTGCCATGACAGTTGAAAGAATACAAAATGAAGTCCATCCATTCAAAAGCCAAAAGGTGGACGTCCAGGCAAAATGTAAAATATTGGAGTCAACAAGTTGACTAATCATAAGGTCTATCAGTTCTTGTGCTACAAACCGGCAGTGGAGGTGGCTCGTATACTTTGTAATAGTGAGACCACAGACAACCATGTAAGTGGTCTGAAAAATGGTGAAGTTGCCTCGGCTTCAATACTGTCATAAGAAACGATGCCTAGAGTTTGAAAACAAGTTTGAAAAGTAGGCTGTAGAAGATTGGAAACGGGTGATTTGGAGCAATGACATGAAAGTCAATAGACTAGGTTCTACTGGGTGCAAAAAGGTCTGGAAGAAACAAGGGAAAAGGGGCTAACAGATTGTAAAATTGAAGGAACTTCCAGTTTAGGGGAGGAAGCCTGATGACATGGGGTTGTTTCAGAGCCAAAGGTGTTGGATACTTGACCAGGATCGATGGTGATATCAATGCGGAACTATAAATGAATATCTTCCAAAACAAATTACCTCATACACTCGAGAACTATGGGTAAGAAAAGTATGACATAGTGTTCCAGTAGGACAACAAGTATACAGTACATTGAGATTGCTGAAGATATGGTTCATTGAGAATGAAGTAGAGATTTTGGATTGGCCTCTACAGTCCCTAGACCTCAACCCAATCGAACACTTACGAGTACAGTTGAATAAAAAGCTGTATAGATACCCAAGTGAGTTGACAAGTATGCACCAACATTGGGAGAGTGTAGAAGAGACCTGGGATCAGATTTTGACTGAAACATGCTTTCATCTGACAGACAGCATGCCCAGAAGGATTCAGTCAGTGTTGAAAGTCAAATGTGGATTTACAAAATACTGACAAATTAATAAAAATTTGAATATAGATTTTAAAGAGCAAAACAGTAACATACTAAATGGTTTCAAGTCAAATTTATTACCCTTTTGCTTTTAAGTATATAATATTAGATCCTACGGGAGAACAGAACGGGAGTACTACATACTATACATATGTGTGGACATAATATATGTCTAAAAATATATACACTTATCCTATCCATAAAAAAGACAAGGATATGTAATTCATCAAAGATAAATCTGCAACTATGGCCCCCATAGTTTCACTGCAACCAGAATTACGTCTTGGGAGCGTATAAGTACAGATTTTCTGACCCACACTCGTTATCTTCTCTTGATCCCTCTTTGGGTGAAATAAGTGCCTGATTAGCATATAAATGCACAACATTTACATATCAATCTACAAGCTTCATTGTATTCCTATATACATTTTCTCTCCAACAATAATCTTTCCGGAAGGTCACCTATAGACATAGGCCAACTGTGCCTACATATAATTATGACCCCTTTTCTCATTAACGTCTGGTGCTTTGAACCTTATTAGTGTAATGTCTAAATTAATTTCATCTTTACAATTAATAAACATGAACTTACTTGTATGAAAGGAAGAAGAACAATGAGGCTTTTTAATTTGGGGTCTAGGTTATATATATGGTATATACAGTGCCTTGTGAAAGTATTTGGCCCCCTTGAACTTTTCAACCTTTTGCCACATTTCAGGCTTCAAACATGATATAAATTATAATATTTTTGTGAAGAATCAACACCAAATGGGACACAATCGTGAAGTGGAACAAAATTTATTGGATATTTAAAACTTTTTAACAAATGAAAAAATGAGAAGTGGGGCGTGCAATATTATTCGCCCCCCCTTGAGTTAATACTTTGTAGCACCACATTTTGCTGCGATTACAGCTGCAATTCGCTTGTGCATTCTTCCTTACAGAACAGCTGGAGCTCAGTGAGGTTGGATGGAGAGCTTTGTGAACAGCAGTTTTTAGCTCTTTCCACACATTCTTGATTGCATTCAGATCTGGACTGTGACTTGACCATTCTAACACCTGGATATGTTTATTTTTGAACCATTCCATTGTAGATTTTGCTTTATGTTTGGGATCATTGTCTTGTTGGAAGATAATACTCTGTCCCAGTCTCAGGTCTTTTACAGACTCCAACAGGTTTTCTTCCAGAATGGTCCTGTATTTGGCTCCGTCCATCTACCCATTAATGTTAACCACCTTCCCTGTTCCTGCTGAAGAAAAGCAGGCCCAAACCATGATGCTGCCACCACCATGTTTGACAGTGGGGATGGTGTTTTGTGGGTGATGAGCTGTGTTGCTTTTACGCCAAACATATCATTTTGCTTTGTGGCAAAAAGTTTTATTTTGGTTTCCTCTGACCAGAGCACCTTATTCCACATGTTTGGTGTGTCTCCCAGGTGGCTTGTGGCAAACTTCAAACGAGACTTTTTATGGATATCTTTGAGAAATGGCTTTCTTCTTGCCACTCTTCCATAAAGGCCAGATTTGTGCAGTGTACAACCAATTGTTGTCCTATGGACAGACTCTCCCACCTCAGCTGTAGATCTCTGCAGTCCATCCAGAGTGATCTTTTTGGCTGCATCTCTAATCAGTCTTCTCCTTGTTCGAGATGAAAGTTTGAGGGACGGCCGGGTCTTGGTAGATTTGCAGTGGTCTGATACTCCTTCCATTTCAATATCAATAGATTTGCACAGTGCTCCTTGAGATGTTTAAAACTTGGGAAATCTTTTTGTATCCAAATCCGGCTTTAAACTTCACCACAACAATATCTCGGACCTGCCTGGTGTGTTCCTTGGTCTTCATGATGCTCTCTGCAATTGAAACACGCATCAATCTTATGAGCGATATCGCTTAAGCGATCTGCTTTTTGATCGCTTAAGCGATATCGTTTGTGCATCGCTGCGTGTAACCAAGCGATTTTACGATGTAAAATCGCTTGATTGATTGATCGCAGATTTGTGAGCCGGAGCTCAAATCAAGCGATAATCGCTTGATCAATCTGCTTCATCGTGGTGTGTGACACCACGATGAACGATCTCCCAGCGGCAGAGCCTATGCTGGGAGATGGTATCTATGGTAAACGTCGGGTTACTAAGCGCCGCGCGGCGCCTAGTAACCCGACGTTTACCATAGTTACCAGCGATCTCGCTGCTCAACATCGCTGGTGAGTCTGTCTGTGTGACATCTCACCAGCGATGTGAGCGATATTGTTAGCGATCGCGCGTGCACGTGATCGCTTACAATATCGCTCATAAGATTGATGCGTGTGACGTGGCCTTAAGACTATCACAGAGCAGGTGCATTTATACGGAGACTTGATTACACACAGGTGGATTCTATTTATCATTACCAGTCATTTAGGACAACATTGGATCATTCAGAGATCCTCACTGAACTTCTGGAGTGCGTTTGCTGCACTGAAAGTAAAGGGGCCGAATAATATTGAACGTCCCACATTTCAATTTTTTTATTTGCTAAAAAAGTTTAAAATATCTAATAAATTTCGTTCCACTTCACGATAGTGTCCCACTTGTTGTTGATTCTTCACAAAAGAATTAGAATTTATATCTTTATGTTTGAAGCCTGAAATGTGGCAAAAGGTTGAAAAGTTCAAGGGCGCTGAATACTTTCACAATATATAGTGGATATCAAAAATCTTTGCAGATTTTGGTCAGGGAAAAAAAACATACCAATAGGAATCATTTTAGAAATTTCTCCACCTTTAATGTCAACCATTATCTATACAAATCCATTCAGAAACAAACAAATCATTTGCTGAGGAAAATGATAATAATAATAATCATAATAATATGGCTGTATAAGGCTGGTTTCACACTGCAGTTATTTTTTCCTGATCAGGTTCCATCCGGTTTTGTGCCAAAACCAGGAGAGGAAACAGGAGAGGAACTTGCAGAGAAAAACTATAATTGAAAGATTGACACCTGTTCTGGGTTTTGGAGACACTCCTGGTTTTGACACACAAACACTGATGGGACCTGATCAGGGAAAAAACTGCAGTGTGAAACCAGCCTAAGTGTGAACCACCTCTTATAATTGGGGATGTGATTGTATTTGTATTCAAAATTAGCCAATCACATTTAAGCTCATGTTACACAGTAGTCAGTGCACTTCTGCTATCATTTACAGCGATTAAGGCTAGGGTCACTCTTGGGAGCTTGCATCCGTTTGCAGGATGCATTAACTGATCCTTTTTTTTTCCCTTGTCATTTTCATGGCATGTGTACATACTTGTTGGCTCAATTAACTGATGCATTAACGCATGGTACATGTATGTACCACGCGTTAATGCATCCGTTAACGCATGGTACATACTGTACGTGTAGCATGCATTAATGAATGCATTGCCCATAGACTCCCATGTTATAAAAAAACGCATGCATTTTCAATAATGGCCCCAAAAATGCTGCAGACTGCATTGTTTGGTGCACTTGCAAAGACGCATAGCGTCAAACGCATTGCACTTTTGCAATGCATTTTATGCATTGGAGCCTATGGGTGCATAAAAGCATGCGTTTTTGCACATTTGCACATGAAAGTAGCGCATGCATTTAGGAACTGCATGACGCAAGTCTGACCCTAGCCTAACTCCGTATGAAATTTTGTTATTCTAGTAGGATTTTACTGATATTTTCTTAGTTGCATTTGACAGAAAAAGCCATAAACAGCTTGCAAAACAGCAAAGGAATCTCACTGTTGAAATCTATAAGTCAGAAAAAGGGTACAAAAAATGTCCAAGGTATTAGATATAACATGTAACAATGTGAATATAGTTATCAGTAAGTGGCTTAAATTTAGTACAACAGTGACATTACCTACAACTTGATGTCTCTTAAAAATTGATGAAAAGAAAAATACAAAAATTGGTCTCCCAGACTGCCAAGATGCCTACAGCAACACTAAAGGGGTTGTCCAGATTTGGCACAAAAGCTTGTAATCACTCTGTGACTGCAAATTTTTGCATCCTCATATCACACATAGCACACGCTGTCAGTATTCTCCAGGCCCAGTGGCAAGACTCGGGGGCCATGTGACCACAAGTAT
This sequence comes from Allobates femoralis, assembly GCA_033576535.1. Taxonomy (NCBI): domain Eukaryota; kingdom Metazoa; phylum Chordata; class Amphibia; order Anura; family Aromobatidae; genus Allobates; species Allobates femoralis. The sequence goes on from JARQOC010000004.1 coordinate 158,106,619, forward strand.
ATTTTGCACAAAGTCAACAATGTGCATTACACCATACTCACAATGTCGCATGGTGGAGGCAGCAATATTATTTTGGGCTATTTTTACGCAGCTTGAACTTGAGCTTTAGTTAAAATGGAGGAAATTATGAACAGTTCCAAATATCAGTCAATTTGCATTTGCCTTCAGGCCTGTGATAACAAGGTGAAGAGGAAGAGGAATTTAACCTTTCGGACAAAATCAACCAAAAGCATACTTCAATTTAACAAAATCGTGGTTTTGCCAGACAAAGATCAACATTTTGGAATGGGCTAGACCAGGGGTCTCAAACTCATCTGGGTTGGTGGGCCGCACATCGAAAAACATTTATAGCGGGGGGCCGCATCCCTTGTAGCACTAAGTGATATTTTTAGTAATACCAGAATTTTTTGCTCAATGTAGTAAAGTACGAATCGTCACCCCCTTCTTGTAGTAATGTCCCCATTTTGTAGTAATGTCCTTTTCTACTGATGTCCCCCATCCTGATCCCCTTTTCTACTGATGTCCCCCATCCTGATCCCCTTTTCTAGTGATGTTCCCCATCCTGATCCCCTTTTCTAGTAATGTCCCCCATCCTGATCCCCCTTAGTAGTGATGTCTCCCATCCCGATCCCCTTTAGTAGTGATGTCCCCCATCCTGGACCCATTTTGTAGTGATGTCCCCATCCTGGATCCCTTTTGTAGTGATGTCCTCCATCCCAATCCCCTTTAGTAGTGATGTCCTTCATCCCGGTTCCCTTTTGTAGTGATGTCCCCATCGTGATCCCCTTTTCTAGTAATGTCTCCCATCCTGATCCCCCTTAGTAGTGATGTCCCCCATCCTGATCCCCTTTAGTAGTGATGTCCCCCATCCTGGACCCATTTTGTAGTGATGTCCCCATCCTGGATCCCTTTTATAGTGATGTCCTCCATCCCAATCCCCTTTAGTAGTGATGTCCCTCATCCCGGTTCCCTTTAGTAGTGATATCCCCCATCCTGGTCCCCTTTTCTAGTAATGTCTCCCATCCTGATCCCCCTTAGTAGTGATGTCCCCCATCCTGATCCCCCTTTTCTAGTAATGTCCCCCATGCTGATCCCCCTTAGTAGTGATGTCCCCCTTCCTGATCCCCTTTAGTAGAGATGTACCCCATCCTGGACCCCTTTTGTAGTAAGGTCCCGCATCCTGGTCCCCTTTTGTACTGATGTCCCCCATCCTGATCCCCTTTTCTAGGTATGTCCCCCATCCTGATCTACTTTTATAATGATGCCCCCATCCTGTATTACCTTCTTTTTACACACTCACATACACATTAATTCACATTCACACACACCCTCACACACATATCCCCCCCCCACACACACAGACTCTGTCACACACACTCACACACTCTCATACACACACTGAAACTCACACACACTTTTTTTATACACATATCCTCACTCACGAACGCACACCCTCACACACTAACCCTCATAGACACACCCTCACACACATACTCACACACACCCTCTCACACACACTCACACTTTTCTCACTTTAATGATGCATCGTTCCAGTGCAGGGGGCCGCCGCGGACCCCGTTGTGCTGCCTTCCGGCCTCCGCTGTGCTATGACTTCTTCTAGCCACTGCTCAGACAAGCTCTGTTGCTCAGCAAGATCAATGTAATCTGCCAGCCAGAGGCCCGCATGTGACGTCATATTCTGCCATCAGCTGCGGGTCTCTCATTGGATAGCAGCTTGCATTGATCTTGCTGAGTGGCAGAGCTTGTTAGTGCCACGGACGGAAGTCATCACACAGTGGGGACTGCAGCGGTCCCCTGCACTGGGGCAATGCATCATTAAGTTGTCCAAAGTGCCTCGGGCCGCATAGTGAAGCCCCAGGGGCCGCATGCGGCCCTCGGGCCGCGTGTTTGAGACCCCTGGGCTAGACAGAGCCCTGACCTGAATACAACTGAAAATCTGTGGGTGACCTGAAGAGGGCGCTATTCACAGGAGATGCCCTCATAATATGACAGATGTGAAGCGCTACTGCAAGGAACAGTTGGTAAAGATTGCCAAATCTAGTTATGCAATGTTGATAGACTCCTAAGCAAACAGACTGAATACTGTCATAAATTCATAGGGTACTTCAATGATATATTAGTTTACAAGTGGGCATATTTATTTAACCATATTATTTTAATTCTATATAATAATAATATTAATAATAATAATTTGTATTTATATAGCGCCAACATATTCCATAGCACTTTATAATTCAGAGGGGACATGTACAGACAAGATCAGACATTAGAGAATAACAGTTCACCAGATACCAAGAGGAGTTGAGGTTCCCGCTACGTATTTTTCTTTTTTTACCCACAAAGCTTTCATTGTTCAATGGACTTGTACAGAATATGGATGCCCTAAGGCCGGCTTGACACCATGGTTTTGTGCATCAGGTTCTATCCGGTTTGAATTGGACAGAACCTGATCTGGTTTTGCCTCCCATGAATCTCTATGGTGCCGGATTGGTCCTATTTGGCTATCCGATTTTGTGTATTCTGTGCCGGATTCGTTTTTGTTCGGTTTTTCACTGTGGCCA